>OY720459.1:45640017-45718816 GCA_963082715.1 Harpalus rubripes
AATCCGAACATGCTCTAATCCGAACCTCCAGTAATCCGAACAGCGACAACTCGGAGCCATAATCCGAACAGCAAAGTGATTCCTGCTACCTAAATGACGGAATCACTTGGTTTCATGTTCTCTTTTACCTAAATGAGGGGATCCCGTAGGTTCATGTATTCCGCTACCTAAATGAGGTAATTCCTTGATTTCATATTCTTGTATTCTGCTACCTAAATGAGGGAATCCCTTGATTTCATATTCTTTAAGAACAGCTCCAAAAGTTCTGGACTAAATTTCTTACACGACTTCTTGATGATGATTGGACTGAAGACGATAATCTTCCACTATTACAGTAGAGGGACAAAATGGAGTTGGACGGTATAGAAAGACAAATAAACGAGATTACTGCGTTAATAAACCAAATTACTGAAGATGTCACACAAGAAGCTCGTGAATGGGCTATCGGACATGAAGAATCATGGGAATCCACAAATGATATGGATATATTGGAACATATTCAAAAAGAATCAAGCTCCGAAGAAGAAGTAGAATTGATACCAGGACATGTAAAGCACAAAGAGGAAGTCAGAAGTTTTGAAACGTGTTTGAAGTGGGCTGAAGAAAATGATGAATCGGAACAGCACAGTCTAATTCTATCGGAAATGAAAAAACGATCCAAAAAGGTAGAAGAAGCCAACATTAAACAGAGAAAAACAACCGAATTTTTCACAGTTTCTTAGATTTATTATTGACTTTAATATAGATTTATGTAATATATCTATATGTACTTTATTTTATTATTCATATGTAGTAAGTATACAATTGGTTTTATCTCTCGCCATACCGAAGGTAAGAAAGGTAATGTTTTCGGTCCAAAAATTCCATAGTTTTTAGTAAATAAGCACGAATTAGGGCCTCTCTCTCTCTCTCTTTCTGTGTGTGTGTGTGTGTGTGTGTGTGTGTGTGTGTGTGTGTGCGTGTGTGCGTGCGTGTGCGTGTGCGTGTGCGTGTGCGTGTGCGTGTGCGTGTGAGTGTGCGTGTGTGTATGTGTATGTGTACGTGCGCGTGTGTATGTGCGTGTATGCGCGCGTGTGTTCGGTAAATAGTCGTTTGTCCAATATTTTAATCAACATAAACGTTAACAATTTCACGTTTTGGCTATCTGTCCAACTAACCATTAGATAGATTTGAGTATTTCAAGTTTGTATGATATGTTTCAAACTTTTTCTGGCAATTTTAACATAGCATAATATAAAACTATTTTTAAGCACTAGATTAGACCTCATTTAGTAATAAAATTTGGAATGTAAAATTTTTCTCAAAACTTTTGTTACACACGTTATTCTATTCGTATGTGCTACGGTGTTACAAGACCCAGTATACATTCTACAAGTACTTTGCCAAATTGTGTCATTAGCACCGTTGAAATAAACCGAAGAACATAAATCAGCAAATTTTAAAGGTGTAGGACTAACTGACAAGGGTGTTTTAAGAACAGGTATACAATGGGCCCCGTAAGCAAGGCAGACCGCACTGATTCGAAACGAAATACATTTTATTTTATATGGTATATTCCAGGTTTAAATAGAAGTTCCATACGTTTTAATAAGTAATAAGAAATTTCATATTAATTTCTAGAATATATACTTCTTTGTTTTTGAACAAACTATAGAGCTATAATAATAGAATAGCACGCGCTGTTAGATAATTAAAATATTGGAAACGTATTGCGAAGAATATGTTAATGGAAGACACGTTTACATATTTATAAGTCGTGATGTACTGAGTCTTTAATGAACTTTACACGTTACACATGTCAATTAAAGAGCTTTAACATAAAACAGGAAATGTTATTTATATTTAAACACGGGCACGAGTTACGTAACAGACGGACGTTCACATATTGCAAATAAACAATAAGATATTGTCATGCGAAATTATTTTTTACTATAACTAGAAGTTAGTGAATATGTTTAGACATATGTTCATTCATTTGTACTTTATAGTGACTGTATTCTCAAAAATTTGAATATAGTAACGTGACGAACTACACTCCTAGCAAAAAAAAAATCGGCACCAAAAAAATGTTTTTTGTCGACTTGTAACAAACGAAATATGGGTACATTTGTCATTTTTATATTGAAATATAAATAACTGAAAATTTTTACTTTTGTTCATTTTTCTGTTTCAGAAACTTTTCTTAATAAATAAAGTGTTATACTTTTTTATTTTTTAGTCTTATATTTTAACAAAAAAATAACAAATAAATCCATATATTTGTTGTTACAAGTAAACAAAAAACTTTTTTTGGTGTCCGGTTTGTTTTTGGACACGAGTGTATTTCCTGGCGTTATTGCAATCACAGGTCCTGTAAAACAATATCGTGCACTTTGTTGACTATTTATTTTGCCGGGCACTTTTTACACGACCACTATGCGAATCACTTTTCAAGCTCGTCACTCTAAGAAATATCGTCCGTGTAAAGTAACCAAATCGATTGGAGAAGTAATTTGGTGTTAATTTTAACTTTAAGACATAAATAAGTACATTTTTCGTCCGTGTTAAAAATACGGTTTAGTTAAATATTGTCGGTGTTAATTAAAATAAATTTCAAATATGTTAATCACATATGGAGTAAATGAGATATATTACTCAAAAATATGGTTACTTTTAATTACCAACAATTTTTTGAATTACTTAAGCTCAACTTAGTGTACATTTGCACAATACGGTGCTGGAACTACACTATATTTCATTAAATGTAAAATAACACTCAACACTGTTAATATGACGTGTATTTACTACAAGCAGCGAGCAAATCAGCATCAAAGTGTGGATTGTTCAGCTGTGATATGTGATATACATATTCTTGGTTTGATCTGTGAGATGTACGAATGTGTTTATTGCTACAAAAGTGTTGTTACATAGTTCAAAATGGATATACCATGTGATATAAAAATGAGTAGTTCTAAATGGATTTCATGTGGTTTTTTTTTTATACCAACCAACTTCAGAAATTATTGAGTCTTTGGCTACAATTAATGAGTTTACATGCAGTTTTGAAACCGTTTTTAGTTATGAAAACGCCATGTATAGTGTCAAAACGGTTTTGAATGATCTCAAACCAAAACTAAAATTCATGGGTTGGACTTGAAAACTACTTTCAAAATTACTCATGTAAACACTTAAAATTCAGTTTCCATACTGCGCATGCGTACAGAGCATAACGTTTCGGTCGCTTTGTGTTACTAACCTACAAATATACTGACAGTTGTGTAGTTTTAGTGCTTAGTAGTACGAAATATAAAAAAATAATTGGAATAATAGCAAAATGAAGTATTTGGAGTGAAGAGGATCTGTCACTTACAACAGCTAAATGCGCATGCGCCGAAACTGATTTCAAATCAATTTTTAAACTTGTTTTGAAAACTGCATGTAAACAGTTTTGCATAATTTTGACTGAAAGCTGAAACCATTTTCAAAACTGCATGTAAACGTAGTAAATATATTTTGTTTAAACTCTACAGCCACTTAAATTGCAAAATTAGATGTGTCTGAAATGTCTTTAATATTTTTAAATATTTGTTTGTACAAAGAACTATATGAAACTCTTTCATGTTCCGAGTTCCGATGGAAATTATATTATTAACATATTTTAGTCACTAATGATATTAGCCAAATATAAAATTTATTTACCTATGTATTTTTTGATATAATAAAATTATATTATTTGTATTTCAATGATATCCTTATTTAACACATATTCTGTAAAAAAATTACTCAAATACGAGTTAATAAATACACCAAAACGTGCTACTGCAACGTGTACTTTACACTATTTAGTGTAGAAGGTATTTAACTCGTACATTTAGTTAAATTATGAATTTTAGTGTAAATTTTAACACGCACTCATACTTTTAACTAGAAATTTTGTGTTAAATATTAAACCAGTTTTCAGTGTACTTTTTAACCAAACAGATACTTTGTTAAAATTACACGTAATCTGGTGGACCTCCTGGAACCAACTTTAGTGTTAAAATTGGTTAAAAATTTCTTAGAGTGTATGGCCACACTTAAATTCGGCTGTCTACTTTTTAATAGTAGTATATGAAATTGTATTATAACAACCCAACATTTTTCATTAAATTTAAAATTTATTGGCGTCAAACTTTTTTTTTTACAAAAAAATACATATTTGTTATATTTAGGCACTAATTTTTATTGTGAATATGGAATTGATAAACCATATGAGTAATAAAAAAATATGATGTGGCCAGCACATTACCTTCCGTCAGGTCTATGTATTTTGTAAAAATTTCATACAGAAAGTTCCTTGCAAAAGAATCTATTTCTTGTACATTACCTTCTGGCTATTGTATGTATTTTATACAAATTCCATACAGAAAATTTCTAGCAAAATATCCTATATTTCATGGAAAATTATAAGACAAACACACTTATGTCAATTGTACTTGACACTGACTTCTTTCAATCAGAATTTTCCTAATATAGCAGCAGTATTGTAGTGAGCGTATGCAATTTGTGTCGAGTAGATACTTGGGCAGTTACTGGTAAACGTAACTAAGAAAAATTGAGGTATCTGATTGATCTATTTTCCGATGAGTTGTATAGTTATTATTATTCAGTACATGTAGAAAATTTATAATTACAAATATATTTCGGCTTCTTATATGAACGATCATTCATGAAAATTATATTCCTAATAGAATTGCATAATAGCATAATAAAGTTAACATTGAACGACATAATATTAAAAATTTCACTTGACCTATTGAATATTTAATAAGAATATTATTTATTTTTATATTATTTTTATGATAATGTTAATGTTTATAATTTCCACAAGTTCAAGATCAAGCATTGCGAAAAGATATATGTATCATTAATGTTGTGGTTTAAAACCCGTATTTTCATCAGCATATAAGTATACCAGTAGATTTACAAATTATATTAAAATTGCAGAATGTATTAATAATATATAAATAAGGCAATAATTAAGAATAAAATTCCACAATTACAAATTTTAATGTAGTAATAGTAATATGAAATATTTTGTAAAGGGCCTAAACTAAATACTACAAACACTAATTTAGAAATAAATAACAAATATTTATACTATAATTTTAAACTGTTATTTATTTATAATTTGAAATTAAATTGCAAAAATTTACATCATACTTTATAACTGATAGCTTTGACAATTTTTAAGTCCCGTCAGTAATTATTTTGACAGGTTTCGCAGTTTTTACGTTACCAGAAATTAATTTGATAGGTTTGACAGTTTTTATGTTTCCCAGAAATTAGTTTGAAAGCAAGAAGCATTCTAAAAGAAGATTGGTTGAAAGCTTTAAGGAAGTGAAACGAAAGAATGGTAAAGAGTGGTGATAGTGGTGAACGGAACTATTTTGATATATGTATGTATTTAAAAAAATAGTTATTTTTGCGAGATCGATTTTTTTTAAATGTTTATCTATAGGGTTTCCAAGGCAGTAGGTTTTATTTACGAATTACTGATCGGTAGTATCGAGACGAATTCGAGAACTCCTAATTTATCTACAACCGTAGATATGAAGCACTTTCTGCCCTTAATACTTAATAGTTATTTGTACCACTCTTTAACGTACCGAGAGAAAAATTGTCGCCGAGGCCTCTCGCAGCAGAGGCATGACAATCTCAAGGACGCAAAAGGATTTCGCGGACAAGGTGTACACAATATTTTTTGTGCAACCGTAAAAAATAAGTACTTACAAATTTCATTAATTTTAAATAGTTTCATTGCTCGCGTTTAGCCGGGTTAAAGCTAGCTAGCGCTAGACTAGCAAACTAATTAAACAATTTGCTAGAATCTGGCACCAATCTAACGCTAGAAGAAATAGCTAGCGAGAAATATTTCGCTAAGATATCTAGAAAAATGGCAGCGTCATCTTTGGTATTAGGTTTGTTCGTTTCGTTCCTTGCGTCTACGGTTTACTGCTGCGCCCATATACTTTGTATGGAGGCGACAGTAAACCGTAGACGCAAATTAGCGACACGAACAGACCTATTATTTTGTTGTGTTCAGGGACGTTTTAATTTCGAGATTAAATACAATAACACAATAACAAAGTGTCAAAATACAAGGAAAAAGGAAGTTCATCCTCTTAACAGTTTAAGTAATAATATTAGATTTATTTAAAATTGAAGTATTTGAGTTTTCAATACTATACTTCGTTTCACGTAAGAAAATAGCGTTGGTTTAGATAGGGATATAAATTCTGTCCTTTGATTCGTCATAATGCAAACCTAGTTCACATAAACAAAAAAATATATAACCTGTCAGTTGTCAATTATTAAATAAAATCTACAGAGTTAAGTGATGTTTAATCATGTTTTGTTGTAATTTTTACCTCTCGCTAAGAGAGGTATTATATTCATGCTAAAAATCGCATATCCAGATTTTAATGAATAAGCACGTTTTAAGGTCCCTAGTATCCGATTATAACATTTTTACGATGATGTCCGTATGTGTGTGTGTGTGGATGTGTGTGTGTGTGGATGTTGGATTCACTATATCTCAAATACAATGAGACTTAAGACATTTTTAACTACGGATCTAACAATAATGGGAAGAGTCCAGTCAGTTTTGGTAACAATTGGACAACCGGAAGTAGTAGAAACAAGAAAAAAATCGTCTAAATATTATTTATCGAAAATTTATGTAAATACTTATATTAAAGAACGTTAAATTCTTTATTCGATAAATATAAATTCATTGTTATATCTTCTATAGATTTAGAGATAAAGAAAGGCATATAAAATAATTTGATGTAAAAAATCTCAGATCAAACTACTACAAGGCAAGAAATTCAAATGTTTGTAATTGACACATAAATGTCACTGTCAAAAATATTTGTATGCCTATGTCAAAAATATTTGTACATTATTATGAAGATTATGAAAATAAAAAAAAGTCAACAACGCAAAAGAATATACGTAAAATAGAATATAAAAGGAATTTGCGAAAAAATGACGAATATAAAGAAAAAGAAAAGGAAAGTAGAAAAAGAAAATTTCAGGATATTGAATATAAAGAAAATGTAAGTATTGTACATAATTTATTTTAAAATTTCCCATAGATTTTGCAAATATATGTAAGAATTATTTTGTAGTGAGACATGAATATATGTATTTGTATTTAAAAATATTTTTCGTTTTATGCGTACAACCAGGTAAAATATCTGGCGAGAGGTTATGTGTTGGCCACATCAGATTTTTAATATTCAGGTCTTGTACATTTTTACAGATGAAAATATTTATTATTGACAAAGATTGGTTTCACAAATTTAAATTATTTATTTAACGCATGTAAAAACGGTCGGCTCTCAAGCGCCATCTATTATTTTCTTACGTGAAATGAAGTATAGACAGGTAGGAACTGTCATGATATGTTTTACTTTAATTTGCGTTCGCTCGTTAGGTTCAACAAAATAAATACCGTTCTAGTGCTAACACACAGCGCTAATTTTTGCCAGGCTAGCGCTATTCTGGCTGAATGCGAGCAATGTAAATAAAAAGTTAGCTTTCAAGGTGGTTATGGGATTGACATTTGATAAACAAAACAATGTAATTCTGAAGTGTCACTGTGATTGTTTACCCAATTTCGCGGCCTGAGTTGCGGCTGCGAAATGCTTATTTCGTGTCCGCTTGCACAAAAAATTATTATGCAGTAAGTAGTGCTTCCTACCCATTGAGAATCAATACATGCGGCTCAAGCATACGCGCGGTATTTACCTTATGTTGCATGTTGTGTGTTTATTGAATATTTGGTGGACCTAATGACTATTTCGTTTTTTGCATGAGCGACGTACAAAATTAAAATAAAATCGGATTAAATTATTTTGACCTATTAAAAAAATTTAGTTGTCATTTTTAAAGAAAGTATAACAGGATGCGAGGTACAATTTCTGAATATAACTCTTTCCTGTTACCCGTTTAAAACGGTTTGTTTAAATACTTGACCCGCAAGTGAAACACTAATTTAATCAATGTAAAACTTAATTTGGATCAAGGGTATCGCTGCCACCACTATCCGTGTTTTAAAAGTCCTCGGATAGCAGGACTCAATACAAAGAGTATGAAAAAGATTAATTCACAAAATAAACAATATTCACACAGAATACTTACTCTTCCGCAATAACTGAAAATACTTGGGAGAACTTAAACAAATAAAACTGAGAACTGGTAGATGAACTTATTTATTTACACAACAATAAATCGTAAACAACAATATACGAACTAATGACTACTGATCGTGACGACTACAGTTTAAAAAGACGGTACCATAAAAGTAATTAAATTTTTAAAAGGGCGACCTCAGAACAAGCTTTAAGCTTATTGAATTGCTATCAGCGCTAAGTATTCAACACCAACTACCAAGAATCAAGTAATCTGTTAGGCTACTTACTTTTCATCACAGGTCGGCCTCGAATGAAGCACTTTATTATTAAACTATCACACTACTGAAGAACACAAAGAAAAATTATTAAATTTGGATTAACACTCTAATCAACTTGGGAGAACGCAGACTTCAACAATTACTTTAGTCACAAAAACAACAAAAATTTATAATTCACTAAGATAATTAGAACAGCCGAATGGAAAATAGAACAACGTCACAATCAACACAGTCAGATCAAGACTCCTCGAGATGAGATCATCTCAAAATCATCTTTTCTAGATTTGCACCCCACTTCCAACAAGGAAGTCCAACCATCATACCCTTATTGGCTAACTTAAAAATTAACACGATATAATTGGTCAAGTAACTGAGAAACTTTTCGAGTGTTACAGGGGAGAAGTGAATTCCTAACGGCGTTTCACATCGTCTGTGTGACAAAAGTTACTCAACCAAATTACTCAAATTGCTCTTCCCTGCTGAGAACATCCGTCTTTTCTAGCACTTTGCTTTTGTAATTTTATACTTTTAAAAATACTTTTACAACACCCAATAATTTTCACAAAATGTCAAGAACTAAACCCATCCCAAAAATCTAACAAAGACTTTAACTTCGAAAAGCAATTTAGAAATTTATAAAAAAAATAAGATACTTTACAAACATGAAAGTTCTGAACGCAAGATCCATAACTAATCTTGACGTCCGGCTCCAATAATTTAAACAAAAGGGTGCCGCTAAGCAAAAGTGTTACAACTTTCCCTTTTCCCTTAAAATAAATTATCTTCCTGAAGGGAATATAATTTATCAATTCCATCAATACACAGAGTACTGGCGGTGGCTGGGGCTTCTGGCACGTGCCACGGGATACCTGGCATGGCCTGGACACCGCGTTGACCTCCACACTTTGAAGTTGCTCGCTCGTCTCCCTTGTTGTGGCTACGCTACAATGGCCTCTGCTGGGCGCCTTTCCAGGCGGTCCTAAAACCATAAAACCCTCGGCAGAATCACGGCCCTCATACTTTTACTATTACTATTCATGCAAATTATTATTAATTTCTTGTAAGTCATTATTGTCCGCCGTACCAAATAAAAACTTTAATATGTTACCACCCACATTAATTAATCCGCGTTTATTTAATACTTAATTCTCTACTTACTATTTCATTGAGGGCAGTCTTGGTTGATGGTTCCATATCCAGTCCTAGTTTGATGTCCAGCTGCATCACATTGTGTAGGACCTCTTCAAATGCCTCCAACACGATTCGGCAATCACTTAGATTGATATCAGTCGTCAGAATCCAATTGTCACCGGTTAACAACACCTCTTCTTCTTTTATGAACACTAGCCCCTTGTCCATTCCAGACCCTCGGCTGTGCTTATACAAAGAAACTCAAGCAAGACTAGACCTCTGAGCACTGTAAGCAAACATGATTAACACACGAACAATACATGAATAAAAATGCTGCGGAATTATATCCGACTTCTAGAAATCCACGGTTCATTCGGAACCCTACCACGACTACGTAATGCATATCTACCGCGCGGCGTTTCTGTGATTTCTACCTGCTTGTCATTAACTTCTTTTGGTGGGCTATGAACTTCGACTTCGACGGTTACGGTAGAACCACCTGGTTTGTTTAGCGACTCTAAACTTTGCGCTCTGCTAACTTCCGGTACTCTACCCGTACGGTCGTTTTCCCTTTCAACGTGATCATATTTTCGCGGTGTATACACGTAATCAAACTTTTTCATATCGGTTACACTCGGAACCGGCCTACTGACTTTCTCTAACTCTTTAAAATTTGGCTCCAAGTACAATTTTAATCGGTTAACATTAACCACCATTTCTTTACCGCCTGTGGCGCTCTGGATCACGAAGTTTACAGGACTGGTCTGCTTAATGATCTTGTACGGCCCTATCCATGGCTTTACAAACTTTTTACTTAATCCAGGTTTTACTACCTCGTTGTGTAAGAAAACTAAATCTCCAACTCGAAGGTTGCGCTCTGCTGCTTTCTTATTGTACTGAGCCTGATTTCTATTCTGTGCCTTATTAATTCGCTCTTTAACGACTTGATAAGTATCTTTCAGCCTATTCTCGATAGTTTGACTATAATCAGTTTTATTCTCCTTCTCTAATGGAGCTAAATTATCTTCACACGGAATCTCAAATTCCCGGCCATACATTAAGAAAAACGGAGTTTCACCCGTCGAATTATGCACTGAATTTCTGATGGCCATTAATACAAACGGAATCTTCAAGTCCCAGTCTTTGTGATCGCTACTAATATAATGTGACATAGTGTCTGAAAAAGTTCTATGAAACCGCTTCCCATCGGATGATACGCTGTTGTTTGTAATTTCTTAATGCCAAATGTTTCACACACACTCTTAAATAATTTGGATAGAAAATTTGTCCCTCTATCTGTCAATAGCTGCTTAGGTACGCCATGCCGTGAAATTATCTGCGTGATAAATGCATTAGCGACTGTCTCCGCTTTGTCATCAGGTAGTGCAATTGCTTCTGGGTAACGCGTAAAAGCATCAATAAACGTCAAAATATATTTATTGCCTCTACAGGTTCTTTCAAACGGACCTACGATATCCATGGCCGTTCGCTCAAACGGCTTACTAAGTTCACTGAACTTCTGTATTGAATTACGCAGTGTTTAAATTCTTTTATTCAAATTATATGACATATATTACACAAGAAAATGATACAACTTTTTAAATCATGAATTGATACAATACTTGTTTTTTATCACGGCATACTATTTCATTAATGAAAGGTGTTGCCTTCTATGATTATATTAATTTCATTGTTTGACACTTGACAGTGATAAACGTCAACACCCTCCCTCAATGAAATTCATTCAACATTTTACTAAACCTAGTATCGTACAAAAATAATTAAATACATTTTTATTTATAGGCTTCGTAAATAAATCGGCTACTTGTTCTTCACTTCTACTAATACTTTACCGATTCCGTAGGAGTTAATTAACGAACCGTCACCAATTTTAACCGATTTTATGTTTCTCAATTCTTTATATTCGGAAAACATATCCCTATTACAACACATATGTTCTGTTGAACCGCTATCCAAATACCAGTAGTTGTTGTTATTTGCATTGCTTATGAATACTGAGCTTATGTATGCATTGACATTATTTGCAGATTCTAAGTTTTTATTTTTATAATTATTATATCTGCAGTCCTTTTTATAATGTCCAGGTTTTTTACATATGAAACAAGTTTTCTTATTGCTTTGCTCATTTTTCAATTTAAAACAATTTTGTTTTTTATGGCCAATTTTACCACAACCGTAACATTTTATCAAACTTTTTGTAGCCAATGCACATTCTTCTTTGATTTCATTAATTTTGCGTGACTTTATTCTCTCTTCTTCAATTAGGAGTCTGCTTGTTAGTTCATTTAATTTTTGATCTCTGACAGGTACACTCTCCCACGCTGAAACAAAGTATTTGAACGGTTCAGGCAAGGATATGAGTATTTTAGTAATCAACATTTGTTCTGATATTTGTTCTCCTAAATGTTTAAGTTGATCTACAAGTTTTTCTATTTTTGATACAAATTCAGAAATTCCTTCATTTTCATATTTTAATCCAAAAAATTTCTGTTGGATCAGATGAACGCTGACTTCAGATTTTTGTTCGTAGACTGTCAACAATTTTGACCAAATCTCTTCAGCTGTAGTACAGGATAAAATATGTAATAGCGGTCCTTCCTCCATTCTGGTCACGATAATTTCTTGTGGCCTTGTATCTCTTCTCAACCATTCATCTTCTTTGACCTCTGGTCTTCTACACGCATTTGTAACTACGTCATATACTTGTTTTGACTTCAGTATAATAGTAATCTGAAATTTCCACAAATTCCAATTACTTTCTCCTTTTAACTTTATAGTTCCTTGTTCCATTTTTCTAAAAAATATAATTCTATACTTTCTGAAGTCACTTTACTTTTCACTGCCCTTATTCTTCTGTCCCACGTTCTGGGCCCATAACCTATTGAATTACGCAGTGTTTAAATTCTTTTATTCAAATTATATGACATATATTACACAAGAAAATGATACAACTTTTTAAATCATGAATTGATACAATACTTGTTTTTTATCACGGCATACTATTTCATTAATGAAAGGTGTTGCCTTCTATGATTATATTAATTTCATTGTTTGACACTTGACAGTGATAAACGTCAACATTCTGCAAGGGAGCTGGCCTGTGATGGGGTGATGTTTTCCTTTGGTTACACGACAAGCACCGAACACAATAATCTTTTACCTGCTTACCCATATCTTTCCAAAAGAATTTCTTTTTAATCAAATTATAGGTTTTCTCAAAGCCTGGATGCCCTGCATGTGGTAAGTCATGATGCGATCTCAATATTTTATTAATCATACTAGTTGGAGCAACTAGTCTATCTTCGCGTTCGTTTTCATCTCTTAATTTATAAATTACGCCATCTCTATCTTTATAAAATTCGCCGAATTTATTTTTTTCCACTTTTAACAAATTTTGAATTTCCGCATCTTTATCTTGCTCTTGCCTTATAAAGTCTCGATCCCATACGGGCTCATAATCATTCACGCAACGGATTTCTATTCGTGATAATGCGTCTGCATTACTATTTAATTTTCCCGGTTTATGAACGACATCGAATACATATTCCGATAATTTTAACGACCAGTTTAACAATCTACTACTTGGGTCATTTACACTATTTAACCATCGAAGTGGGCGATGATCCGTTATTAATGTGAATTGTCTTCCATATAAATAGGTCCTGAAAAACTTCACTGCCCAAATAACTGCTAAACACTCTTTTTCTATTGTTGGGTAATTACATTCGGCTTTGTTTAAGACTCTACTAGCGTACGCGATTGGATGTTCCACACCTTCGCGGTTTTGACTCAAAATTGCTCCTAAGGCGAGATTTGACGCGTCTGTTGTTAATGTAAACGGCTGGCTAAAATCAGGATATATTAATATCGGCGTTTTAATTAACTCATTTCGTAATTTGTCAAATGCAACGAATTCTTTATCTCTCCATATAAACTCAACATTTTTTTGTAACAACTTAGTTAACGGTTTAGCTGTATTTGCGAATTCCGGAATAAATCTACGGTAAAACCCAACTAATCCCATAATGATCTCACGTCACGGACTGATTTTGGTACGGGAAATTTCTCAATTGCATGGGTTTTTGATGGATCTGGTATAACACCTTCACCCGAAATTACATGGCCTAGATACGTGGTCTCTCTGCGCACGAATTCGCATTTACTCGGTTTTAATTTTAAATTGAATTTCCGCAATCTATTAAATACGTCTTTAATCTTTGACAAATGTTCATCTATATTATCTCGCGAGAATATACAAATATCGTCTAAATAGACATAACATTTTTCCCCAATTAAACCGCTTAGAACACAATACATTAATCTTTGAAAAGTACTTGGCGCATTACACAAACCAAAAGGCATTCTGTTCCACTGATAATGCCCCCAGGGTGAGCTAAACCCAGTCTTTTCTTTATCTTCCTCGGCAATCTCTACCTGGTGATACCCCGACGCTAAGTCCAGGGTTGTAAACAACGCTGCACCATGCATGTGCGAAATTGTGTCTTGCAAATTCGGCAGCGGCAAGAAATCCTTCTTCGTTATTTTATTTAACGCACGAAAATCTACACACAGTCTAACTTTCGTTGAACCGTCCGACATAACACGATTTACTAGAACAATAGGCGCTGACCATGGTGAATCACTTTCCTCAATTATGCCATCTTTCAGTAAATCTTCTATTTGTTCTTGCAAAACTTCTTTCTGCGTAAACGGTACTCTATATGGCCTTTTCGCTATAGGGTGGATGTCCTCGGTAATAATCCGATGTTTAACTTTCGACGTACAGCCTAATTTCACTCCTGGTCTTATAAATATATCTTTATAATCCATTAACACGCCCTCAACTTTACATCTATCATTCCGCGACAAGTGTTCCAAATTGAAAAGGGTTCTAAAATCTGCATCCTGTACTGATGCAACTAAATCATTGGGTTCGGCAGAACCACCTATGTCAATTGTGACATCTTCTTCGAATCCAACAATTGTTTTCGCAGGTATAACTAAATTCTCATTAGTTACATTCATGAGCTTTACCGGTACGTCGGTCTCTTCGCCCCTCGCTACAACTCTAGCAGCTATTACGCCTTGAACACTAAGTTCTACAGGCTCTACTAAAATACTACCTGCTTTTCCAAGAACAATACTCCTCTCCGCCAAGCACACAGCTTCGGACCTAGGAGGTATCGTGAAACTTTCTTTAATACGGACCGACCGTATCTCATTACGTGTCGCATCCGCCTCACTTTCTCTTTCCAACTCTTGAGGATTGTTTGGTATTTGCATACTACTGCCTGAACCTTGCGAACCGACGATATTATGCTGTACCTGCGCAATTTCCTCGAACTGAACCGTTTTCAATATACTTTTTGGAAGTGTCGCATCAGCCTTACTTTCTCTTTCCAACTCTTGAGGATTGTTTGGTATTTGCATACTACTGCCTGAACCTTGCGAACCGACGATATTATGCTGTACCTGCGCAATTTCCTCGAACTGAACCTTTTTCAATATACTTGTTGGAGCGCTTTCGGATTTTTCGGCACAAAAAGGACTCGACTCAGATTTTCCGTCTTTGTCTACCCTATTCAACTCAACATTGTCGTGCTCACTAATGGGTTTATTACTTGCTGTTTCCTTTTTATTTTTACAATCCGAACTAGCTACTTTATTCGAATTTTCATTTTCTTTGTCTAACTTTGATTGGCATGTACCTACAGTTTTATTGCAATTTTTATTACTTTTCTCGGTATTATTTTCAACAACTATTTCCGTTTCGCGATTCTCGTTGCGACTTTCGACTTTTAAAGTACCGTGAGTGACTTTTAACCGTTTGCGGCTTGGCTCGCGACATTGGTCTTTTATACTCCCGTGAGTAACACAATTATTATCACTCGAAGCTTTGTTTCCTTCAACCAGAATTTCCTTATCACAAAAAGAACCTAACGAACTTTTTGTTTCAGGGTTATCCGCTGTACGCGATGCTGAAAGAGAAGTAATATTATTCTGTTTTGGAACACTGAGTTCCTTATTTTCGGCTATCTTCGCTTTATCACTCGGATTAGAACGAGATTCGAGATCGTCATGATTCGTCTGTTTCCCATTCGCGGTCTTTTTACTTTCCGTAATTGTTGAAATCGTGAGTCTCTCCGAATAAATGCGCATCTCGTTGCATGCATAGTTAATGTGGGCCTTATAATCGGTTAAAAAATCTAATCCAAGCAACCCGTCAGTAGCTAAACTAAGCCTATCTTCACACACAACAAAGTTATGAAAAATAACATACTGGCCTACATTCAACTCTACCTCAGTGCACCCTATTACAGGTAGTTCCTTCCCAGAAATACCAACAATGGTTCTGGATCGTGCAAGGGGAAATACATGCTGTTCCTTAACTACGTATCGCTTAACAAAACTAACACTTGCGCCGGTGTCAATAAGGAAATTAAACCGTTTGCCATTAATAATTAATTCTACTTTATTTAGCCTTTTACTTTTGTTAGCACTACTAGGGAGAGTGGATATGACATCGGCTGATCGCGATACTTTGCCAGGGCCGCCAGATTCGGAACTAACATCGACGGCCCAACCTAGTTTAAATTATCCCTTTGATCTTTATTACTCTTCGGTGTACTACCCGTTGGAAGCATTACATAGCAATTTTTTATAGCATGTCCGCGTTTCTTACAACGTTTACACACAATATTATCCCGACAATCTTTAGCTATATGCCCATACTTTTGACATTTAAAACAAAGAACATTATTATCCCGACAATCTTTAGCTATATGCCCATACTTTTGACATTTAAAACAAAGAACATTATTTTTATTGTCTCTACTTGTACTCGAACCTGGTTGATTGTTATAATTTTCTATTCTAAAATTTTTATTACCGCGATCCGGTATAGATTTCTTATTCTCGGCATGATTCAACGCCAAAACTTGAATTAATTTTTCAATTGATTCCGTCAAATGTGAATCATTCCTACTGGTACTCGCATTACTTGTAGCTCTTTCATCGGCAACTCTGTTTACAAAATCAGCTTCACCTCGACGCAACATTTTAAACACCGTCTCCGATCTTTTCGCGATCTCTACCGCTTTCTCGAACGTTTTTGGGTTTTCATAAAATACGTCCCTTTGCAAATGTGGTAATATACCCGTCGTGAACTGATTTAACAACTGTCTGTCTATATAATTTGAAATTTCATTACTCGCGGCCTCTGCAGCAACGCCCGTAGCATCAGCCGAACTGTCTTCTTCACTCTCAATAAAACAGTTTGCTAAAGCGTGCAATCTATACACATATGCAGCTATTGTTTCGTCCCTAAGCTGATAGCAATTATTAAAAGCCCTTTGTACCGTCCTGGAGTCTTGTTTAGGTTGATACCTCTCTAATAATTCCTTTTTAAATATTTTCCAGCTCTTAGAATTTCTAATTTTTGCATTATTTTTCACAAAACATGTCGCGTCTCCCGATAAATTTATTTTTGCCATTCTAATTGTTCTCTCTTCATCCCATTTTCCTAGTACTTTACAGTTCTCAAGTTTCTCCACAAATTCAACAACACTCTCGTCGGGTTTTCCCGAAAATAAGGGGATTTTTGTGTTTATTCCCGACATGGATGATACCGCTACAAGGTAATCTAATAACAATTGATCATTCATATTTACTGGACCAATTTGTTCATGCGCCATACTAAATTACTCAATATAAATTTATTGTTTTACAACTCTTACCAATTTAAAGGCTTGGCAACTACCTGCTTGACCGTAATAAATACTCCAAGTATTTACTGGCGCGTCACAAAAATTCTCTTGTCGTTTTAAAAGGCACGACAACTACCTCTATGACAATTAACACACACAGTATTAATTACAACTCTATCTATATCAATTTAGCGCTCGACATCTACCATTCAAAATAAAATAACTACACACATTAATCTATTTTAATTTTGAACAAATTTGATGATTTTATACTGGTTTGAGTGGGTAGTTCTTCGCGAAAGAAAAACTTTAGATCCCACCGCTGTTCACCACTTTTATATAACAGGATGCGAGGTACAATTTCTGAATATAACTCTTTCCTGTTACCCGTTTAAAACGGTTTGTTTAAATACTTGACCCGCAAGTGAAACACTAATTTAATCAATGTAAAACTTAATTTGGATCAAGGGTATCGCTGCCACCACTATCCGTGTTTTAAAAGTCCTCGGATAGCAGGACTCAATACAAAGAGTATGAAAAAGATTAATTCACAAAATAAACAATATTCACACAGAATACTTACTCTTCCGCAATAACTGAAAATACTTGGGAGAACTTAAACAAATAAAACTGAGAACTGGTAGATGAACTTATTTATTTACACAACAATAAATCGTAAACAACAATATACGAACTAATGACTACTGATCGTGACGACTACAGTTTAAAAAGACGGTACCATAAAAGTAATTAAATTTTTAAAAGGGCGACCTCAGAACAAGCTTTAAGCTTATTGAATTGCTATCAGCGCTAAGTATTCAACACCAACTACCAAGAATCAAGTAATCTGTTAGGCTACTTACTTTTCATCACAGGTCGGCCTCGAATGAAGCACTTTATTATTAAACTATCACACTACTGAAGAACACAAAGAAAAATTATTAAATTTGGATTAACACTCTAATCAACTTGGGAGAACGCAGACTTCAACAATTACTTTAGTCACAAAAACAACAAAAATTTATAATTCACTAAGATAATTAGAACAGCCGAATGGAAAATAGAACAACGTCACAATCAACACAGTCAGATCAAGACTCCTCGAGATGAGATCATCTCAAAATCATCTTTTCTAGATTTGCACCCCACTTCCAACAAGGAAGTCCAACCATCATACCCTTATTGGCTAACTTAAAAATTAACACGATATAATTGGTCAAGTAACTGAGAAACTTTTCGAGTGTTACAGGGGAGAAGTGAATTCCTAACGGCGTTTCACATCGTCTGTGTGACAAAAGTTACTCAACCAAATTACTCAAATTGCTCTTCCCTGCTGAGAACATCCGTCTTTTCTAGCACTTTGCTTTTGTAATTTTATACTTTTAAAAATACTTTTACAACACCCAATAATTTTCACAAAATGTCAAGAACTAAACCCATCCCAAAAATCTAACAAAGACTTTAACTTCGAAAAGCAATTTAGAAATTTATAAAAAAAATAAGATACTTTACAAACATGAAAGTTCTGAACGCAAGATCCATAACTAATCTTGACGTCCGGCTCCAATAATTTAAACAAAAGGGTGCCGCTAAGCAAACGTGTTACAAAAGCTTTGATCGTTGTTTTTTTAATTACCGCCACCGCCTCCTGTTCGGTAAGTGATACACATCATTTACCGATAAGTAATATATAAATAAAATGTACTGCCTTGGAAACTCCACCGGTAAACATAAAAAAATATTGAGCAAAAAATTCTAAAAAATATGTACCATGTCTCTTATTGGGGATTGTAAATAAGTAATATGACATCTGGTGCTATTTTGCGGAACTATCGATGATAGGATAAGTTGTAAACTTGACTTTACGCATTATGACTTTACATTACGTTGCCTGGTACAAGTACTTCTTAGGGCAAACCAATAAGAGTAGGCCGGTAATGTCATTTTTTCTAACAGCGACACGTCATTTATATTGACATACAAGGACATATAAAATATAGATATTGATGTCGTATTTTCAACAATTTTTATAAGTAGAATTGCTTTGGTAAATAAATTTAAGAAAAGAAAAAAAGGCGTTAGGGAGTTCGACCTATATTTGTATTGTTCCACTAATTCAATTAGTTCATTTATACTTAAATGTGACAGAATTTTTTAAAACGTCAAACGTCAAATTCAAAAACATGAATATCGCCAGCGGCAAGCTTCTGATTGGTCGGCATTAGCATTATGACTTAAGAATTTAGAAATTGGCGTATTCTACGGTTAGGGCATAATGCTAAGGTTAAGGTTACAGCTACATATACCGTAGCACGCATTTGTCTATACACGAATTATTAATGCAAGTCATAATGCTAATGCTAAGGTAAAGTCTTAAGATTACAGCTTACATGAACCAGCCTTTAATGTTATGTGATATTACTTTGGTTGTATAAACATAAATCTTATCCATTATGATTACATTACTTACTTTTAGAAATACAGTACTTCTTAATAATACAAATTTAAGTATAAAAGAAATTATTAAATGTCAATTTATTCTATCAACGTCAGTTCCTTTTAAAGTCATTCTGGCGCTGCAATTATATTTTCAATTCCCAATTCTCAATATCGGTATCCTCTGTTGAACATTAGCAAGGGGGGAATATAAATTAAATCTTGACCTATATCAAATCAATTTTAAAATTATCCGCCTGCCTTGACATAATATCGTACAATGTTCTAACTTTAAATTCATTATGCATCTCAACAAGAAAATGCAAATTTTTTATCTCATTAGAAAAATATTAGCAACATAATACAGTCACTGACATTAAAACCCGGGTTTTATTGGTTCTTTATGTTAATCTAAAATGTAAATCAGAAGGTTTTAACCAATAGGGATACACAAACTTTATAAAAATTAAAGCGATTAGGACGAGGTAGTTATATTTGCATGAAATACCGTTTTGGATAATTGATTACATTAGATCTGTTTGTAATACCAGTGAAGTAATGAGATTAAATTATTATAATGATGACAATGATTAAAGTTCTAGAATGCGAATCTATAGAAATCTGATTAGAATGGCAGACATCAACATAGTGAAAATATTTAAAAAAAAACTGATGTGGCCAGCACATTACCTTCCGTCAGTTATATGAGGCATTTACGAAAATTCTATCGGTAAACTGTTACCGATAAACAGCTGTTTATCAGGTTATAGCTACCGGAACCGATATTTTAAGAAGTCACGTGGTAAACAGGATAGATCCATAACCTATGAAAAAATTTGAAAATTTGAAACAGGTTAGAAATTTGACGTAGTTAACAAACTGAGCAGAGTCCTACTTTGAACACATTTCCACTTTTAACGCACGCGCTTCGCTTTGAATCACTACCTTTCTTTGAGATTAGATTCTTCATGAATCCGGTAGATGGATCTGGTAAATATTGTACAATTTTCGAACACGGTAACTTTTTACCACTCGTGTTTTCGAACACAGTCGGTAGATGCGGTATCTACCGGTAGAATTTCGTAAATACCTATGTATTTTCTATAGTCAATTTTAGAAAAAGTAACTTCAATTTCAGAAAAACTAAGTTCAATTTCGGAAAAGATAAATTGATATTTTGATACAGTAGACTCTATAAATCGAATTCGCTAGGGGTATTTGAATTTGTTCGAATTAGAAACAATTCGAATTAGAGAAAGTAAAAGAAAATTTAATGAACGTTTGTATAAATTACAAAGAGGATCATACGCTGTAGAAAAAATGTGTATTCAGTTATATGTATAACAGAAATATAATAATTGTTAAAAAAAATGAGATGTAGGATTTTAATATGTAGCGAAATTATGAAAGTTGGAATTTATAGTTTGTAGAGAATTGGTGCTCTATGGTGACTTGTTAATCGTCGTAAAATTCAATTTTTTATCTGAATTATTACGTACTACTGGCAATTTTGTTTATAAACCTGTAACTCGTCTAACACGTCCAATGAATCAGGAGACGCTTGATTCCGAAATTGCACCATTATTTTATTTGAACGCTTTCCTTAAACCAGAGAAAATTCAAAAATTTCCGAAACTTATGTGACATTATGTTAATCCATGTATAGCATATACCTACATGGACAAAAAGTATGCTGTGATAAAGATTAAGTTAAAAAATAATGTTCACAAATGAAAATTAGGTTTATGGTTTTTGTTTAGATTTAAGTAAGTCATTCATAAATGTAAGTTTAAAATACCTGAAACTTAGTTTTGATATGTACAGACATCTGTGTAAATGCTTTAAAAACAAGATTAAAATATCGATAAAGCAGTACTGAACAAGACACCTGTGCGCCGTGAAACTGTCATTCGCTTGGCATTATTGGTTATATTTCAGCAATTAAGTTATGACAGTCTCCATGTTCTCGCATTTGTTTAAAAAGCCGAATCCACCAAGTGGATACTAAATAAAGGTGGGTGTATATATCTATATCATTTCAGACTCGTTCTCATTGGTGAAGTTTGTGACATCATAAACCTAAAGTTTGGACCATGCAATGTTTAGCTTTATGTTTTGGTTTTAGAGACCCTAATGGGTCGATTCTGTTCACATCTGTAAATCTGTAAAATCCTGACAATTTTTGTTGATTAATATAAAATTATACATAAGAGTGCAGTTTTCGTTGCGATTTTGTTCATTATTTACAAATTTACAGATCTGCAAGATTCAGAGATGTGAATAGAATCGACCCATTAATTCTGAAGTGTGAATGGAGTCATTACATTATATGCGGCCAAAATCTTTCAATCTAAAGTACCTATAAACCATAAATCTAAACCTAATTTTCATTTGTGAATGCACCTTTAGAGGTTATAAATTTGTCTATTAATCAATCTAAAAATTAAATTCCGGTTGTGAGGTAAAAGAACCTCTTATTTTCGTATTGTCTTCAGTCTTCGTATTTATTGCTTTTTGTTTTAGCAAAAAATTATGTAGTATTGTCATCCACTGATCGATTGTTATTTCATTTGCTCAGCTATTACAGATATTTTTATCGATAATCATTTACCGATTAATTTATAATTAAGAAAAGTAAAAACAACCGAAGAGAACTGCATTGAAAATAAAACAATTTTTTACGAGCAGTAATTTCATCAACGTCTAAATTTAGTAATATAGGTACTTATAATTGATAAAATTGCCCATAATTTAAAAGCAATTATTGTAATAAAATGCGCAAAGCGACATCCACAACCAGAGATGAACAACAGAGAAAAGAGGAGTAAATAAAACTGGTAAGACAAATTTGCAGAGACGAATGTATTTATATATTTTTACTCTGTATTGAAATATATGTAATCATGTAATGCACTTAATTATATGATTATGATGTCTTCTTGAGATACTATTTAAGGAAATCAGAAGACTTAAACACGTAATGAAAAATATAAAGCCGGTATCCCACTGTAAAAATTTTGATAAAAATGGACGTAAATATTTTTATAAAAACCGTTTTGACAGAATTTTTATGAAAACTGTATTTACATGACGTCACGTAAAAATTTTGATGTGACGTCACATAAATACAGCAGTCTGTATTCATTTTGTTGAAAGCTGCGTTATGATTGGATGTTGATGCGGGCGTGCGCAATGCGGTTGCTTGAACCATGGGTAAAGTCATTTTCTAAAGACAGCTGTTATTCTCTGAAATTATTTGAACAGCGGTGAGCGTTTGTTTATATTGAAATTGGAAATAATATGAAGCAAAATAATCAAAATGTGTAGTGTGGTTGCCTGAACAGACAGCGTTTTGATTGATTTGTATAGAAACGAAGAAGTTTGATAACACACAAAATCGCCTGAATATTATAATAAATACGCCAGGCAAAGTGCGATTTTCAACTGTTAAATGTTATTATCTTATCATAGTCAGGCAATACAACATCAAAAAAATAAGTATTAAAATTATTTAATATTTACATGCGTTATTCTTTGCATTTCTTTTTTCTCCTTTTACATTTCCGTCCGAATCTTATTAGAATACTCATTAATCGTAACCAACAAAGTTTTTCAACCAATAATTTTACGTAGTATTAGTATAAATATCTTGATCTATAATTTATAGAAAGTGTATTTTAAATTACCTATACAAATTTGCAAAAATAAAATATGAAGTAAATGAGAAGCCCATACAAATCCGCCTCGTTCAAGCATTTTAAGATGGACTTTATTCACCTATATACTCGCGTCGTACCCTTTAAGTAGTGACGATAAAAGGATTAATTTTTCAAAATTTATGTGTACACTAGATAGAACAATGCCAATCTTTCATGTGCCGAAATACACTGCCTTAATTGAGTGTCACGTTTCTTACTTTACTTTCGAACCATGTCCATGATTTTTAAGAAATGGTCTTTCATTCGAAGAAAATTTCTGTAATTTATTTCATCTTCTATTCGTAATTTGGTGTGTCTGATAATTAAACACTGCAATTTGTATTTCTTTTCTCCAGTCATAGACTAGTCCACCAGCGATGTTCTTATTTTTTTATTTTTTGTATAACTGTGTAACCCATTACTCCAACAATTATTGCAGCTAACAATTTTTTATTTGAATGGACGTTATTCATAATGAAATTACAAAACGCAACTACCTTTGCAGAACAAAGGCTACAAAATGAGGTTTAGTAGTATCTTTGGCGCCAATTCTCTTTCATGAGTTATGCAACACTCCATAAAAACGCGTAAAAATTTTTACAGTGGGATGCAGTACTTTTCATGGAATGTTTTTATAAAAAAATTTACAGAAATTTTTATCAAAATTTTTACAGTGGGATACCGGCTTAAGAGAAACAAGGTCGGTGGAAACGAAAGTCAGGATAATGATTGAAACTTCATATTTTGTCTACATAATCTCGAATCATTCTAGTATATATTTCAATATTTAGTGGATTCTTTTAACCTCTTATTACCTCGGAGAAAAATAAAGTTCCAAAATGTGCCAAAAGTCAATGTTATTTAAATGGGAAAAATCAAGTTCATTTTGACGGTGCGTCAAATATTAATATTAAGCGGAATCATTGCCAGCATATTTTTTATTTATTTATTTGAAACCACTTTAGGGGCCGCCCCCTTTACCAAGTAGATATCCTGATAGCTGTAGAAATTTTGCCTAATACTCTGGATAAATATTTTTATCTTCTTCATACTTTTAAAAAATCTGGTGTGGCCAGCACATTACCTTCAGTCAGTTCTATGTATTTTGCATAAATGTCATACAGGAAGCTCCTTGCAAAAGATTATATTTCTTTACCTTTACCTTAAGGCAGTTGTATGTATTTTAAACAAATTCCATACAGAAAGTTTTTATCAAAAGATCCTATATATCCAGTAAAATTATAACACAAACATACTGTCAACTGCACTTGACACTGTCACCTTTCAATCAGAATTTTCTTAATATAGCAGCTGTTATAGCATAGCTGGCTAATATATGGTATTTAATTTTTTACAATTTTTTAACTCTATATCCATTTAATATGAAGTATAAAATGCATTCAAATCGTATAGAGAATAAAATATTCTTCAATATTTATAATAACATTAAATGTAAAAAAATGATATTTAACATCGTTTTTTCAAGAAAAACTTTTAAAATCTTCAAATGAGGGTACTTCCGGTTGACCAATTATAACCAAAATCTAATCAGCTCTTCATATGGATATATCGAAGAGGAATACGAAAGAATTATAATTTTTGCAATTGTAGTATTAGAGTTATCGCATTAGAAAATTTTGTCACACACACACACACACACACACACACACACACTCATATATATATATATATATATATATATATATATATATATATATACATACATACATACGTACATACATACATACATACATACATACATACATACATACATACATACATACATACATACATACAGACATCATCGTAAAAATAGTAAAGTCATATTCTACGGACCCTAAAACGTGCTTATTCATCAAAAACTCACCACCAAATTTTTGACCAAAGACAATACCTTCCTTACCTAAAGGTGACGGAAGGTAAAAGTTTAGATTCAAAATAAGATATGATTATCTTATATCAAACGGAATATCCTTGTAGTTTCTTGAATTATTGTATGTTTTTACATTAATATGTATAGCCTTGCCCTACTTTATATGTATTTTATAAATGTATCAACCCTAGTAATGCAGAAATTCAGAATAAATAAAAGTAGTTATATAAAATATACGAGAAGTAAAAATATCTTGTCATATACATACCTATATTAAATATTAAACATTTTAATATCTAAACTGTCTTTACGTCGAGACGTATAATAAAATAAATGGGAATTTGTTACATTTTTTTAAAGGTAACTGATTAAGTTAAATATCATTTTCCCACTTCCAATATCGTAAGTAGGCTATTGGGACCCTTTTTGTAGGGATGTATGTGTATTTTACTGTCAAGATATCGGGATATATAGAGGTACCTACTTTGATTTTTTTCAAATATTACTTGTGTGCCCCCCCCCTGGATTTTGGGTTAACGGCGCCCATGCTGGTATCCTGTTTACAGTTTATATTTGTTAACTAACAGTTTATTGGAACAAACAACAATTCACTTCGATTTAACCTAATTTCACATTCTGGGTATTTGTATTACTCATCGAGCTTTTATCGTAATTTAACATAATTAACTTATTTGAAGTTTGCACGTATTGTTAAGTAAAAACTACAATGCCAATCGTCAACCATGAATCACACTTTTACAGTCATGGTACTCGTACTTTCAATGGAAAATGTCTGCTCAATTTCCATTCTGGTTTCCCTGCAATGTGTATGATGCGCAAACAGAGACAAACCGGTATCGTATCGAGCGAGTTACAGATTCAGTGAGCTCGCAGTAAACACCTCAAATTACTATAAACTCCATTCAAGTCTTCGCCAGAAATAGATTTTATTCATAGCCATTACAAGCTAGAAAGACGCCACTACGGCAGACACATCAACACGTATCTAGACAGGTTTTGTCCAGAGAGAATTTGCACCGATATTTTGTATTTCGAGTTCTCTTATAACCACGTTTAACCCTCCAAAACAAGCACTAAATTTTGACACGAAGCATTTCACAGCGTCTAAATGTCATAGCGCGCAAATTTCATAGCGTCTAAATTTCACAGCGCCCAAATTTTACACAGTCTAAATGATGCCGCACCACCAATTGTCACACCGTCTAAATTTGTCCTGGTTTATTTTAGCCACTACAAGTGGTGTTGGTAATACATCAAACTGTAAATATGTCAACATTTGTTTTGAATTATGAACAGATGACGAGTTTGTTGTGCAGTTAATATAGCGCCACAGTGCCTGTAGGTAGGTACTATAGTAGTTAACAGCAGTTAATCAAATAAATACTGTATAATATTTTTTCTACGACCACCATGAAAAGTTGATATTTATGCTCTCTTTTGTCATCGTAAAGTTAATAGTTACTAAGGAACGAGCAAAACAACACTTTACGGCGCGTCTCCCAAAGCAACGCGCAGTAAAGTACTTAATTTGCTCGCTTAGATAAATACATATTATTGCTGAAATTTTAATTTATTAAAACAATACATACGAAATCTAAAATATACGTTAGGTTCTGTTCTGTTTTACACTACAAATGTGCTACAAACAATACGAAGTTAGCTACGCTACCAACTTATTTATTTAATTAAGTTACAACTTTATTCTGTTGGTGAATGTACATTTAATTACAACTATAAATATATTTCATAATTAACAAACTTAGTGAATTTAATCATTGACCGACAATGTTAAACTTGAATGTGCAGTTTTGACAGTTTTGTATATTCGAGAGCTTGAAACAGCTGACTAGGATAAATTAGATTCTGTGACTGTGACATTCTCACTAGAATATTCAGTTAGTGTGGCAGAGGCAGAAGTTTGATTCTCCTTGTTTGTTAAAATTTTATGCGCTGTATCAATTTTATTTTTCAAACTTTCATCAACATAACCTCCAACAGCTGTCAGCTCCGGAATTAGCTAGTAATGTAGCAGAGGATCTGCGGAAACAATGGCCTGTAAATGATTTCGAATCAGGCAAATTCAGATATTGTGCAATGTTAAATGAAATTTTTCTTATAGTGTTCATTCCAACAACTTGTGCGGTACATTTGCCATGCTTATAATTTATGAATAATCGCCGAGATGATATGTTAGAGGGTCGAAGAGCAACATATAGTTGACAAAAGATTATGATCATCAACAATAAATGTTCGCTGTACATTAGTTTTTGAGTCTGGAATCTTCACAATTAAAATGGACCCATTGAATTTGCTGATATCAATATCGTTCTTAACTGCTAGTGTTGATTTTAGCATGGGATAAATGGACCAAAGAGAAGACGATTTCATTACATTAGATTTTTCCAAAAAGTAAGCTAGTAAAACATTTTCACTGTAATTCTTGATTTTTTTTAACTTACACCATTCAATGAAGAGGTTATAATTATTTTCGTATAATGCTCTTGATTTTGCAGGTAATAAACGCAAGAAAGCATTCTGCTCCGTTTCGAATATATCTGGAGGAGTGCAAAAAAAAATCAGTATCTTCACTATTTTCGTAGATTTTTGAGCACATTTTTGATGTATGTGTGAAAACTTTTCATAAAACAATGATTGTTGGCATCAGAATTATTTATTTAGTCATATCGTCATGGTTACAGCAACACAAAACAGGAAATTGGTTGAGATTGAATTGAACTTACTAAATAGGTATTATTATTTTTTTATTTCGTTAGTAAAGTCGTAGAAAAAATTATGTGTGCATCTCTAGCGTAAAGTATCTTTATTGCTCTAGCTCGATTTACGAGCACGAGCAATAAAGATTCACTTTACGCTCTTGATACACAAATAACTATTATGAATACATTACGTAAACAGAGTGAACCATAAGGGTAACTTCACTAATTTCGCCTGAATTTGGGTTGCGAACGAACATGTAAAAATTTTAAGTCCACTGCTGTCGAATGCCATATCAAATTTTGTATAACTATTGTAACGTGTGAGCCCCGCTGTTATACTCAACAAGCGTCTAAGTATAGCGATGACGCAATCACGCTAGCAGCCGGGCTACGTAAACAAACAAGCCGCGACCTGTTTAATTACTTCCGGTCGCCTGAACCTTTTGTGTTCATTGTTATTATGCAGTCGAACATTCTAGAGCTTTTCTAGAAGATAATGAGAGTTACATACAGAGTCATAGAGACATTCACATTAGAGAGAAGCACAGCAGTATCGTAGTGAGCGTATGCAGTTGGTGTCGAGTAGGTACTCGGGATGTTACTGATATATTGGGATAGCTGTGAATACTCGGTAGTGTTGACGAGTACTGGGAAGCTATAGTGTACAATGACAGTAACGGCGAGTCGGAAAGTTACTGGTACACCGGGATAGCTGTGAAAGAGAATACTCGGTAGTGTTGAAGAATATTGGGAAGCTATAGAGTACAAGGACAATAACGGCAAGTCGGAAAGTTACTGGTATACCGGGATAGTTGTGAAAGAGAATACTCGGTAGTGTTCAAAAGAGTATTGGGAAGCTAGGTATACGAGGACAGTAAAGGCAAGTGGAAGTGGATACTCGGCAGCAGTGGTGAAGAATTGTGGCATACGGACAGTCGGTGATACTAAGGCTGTGGAAGTGAGAGAGTTACATAAATAGACATATAGGCTCGTACCACGAGCACGGTTTTAACTAAAACGCTGTTTTAAGAAATGTCAAATTAAAATTTCAATATTTAATTTCGCCCTTATTTTTAAAGAACGATTTTTTAAAAAATATTTGTTTGAATACAAACCATGTTCTGCTTTAAAATCATATTTTGATAAATTTGATATTATTTATTATTAATATTAAATATTGAACTTTGACATTTTTTAAAACAGCGTTTTAGTTAAAACGGTGCTTGTGGTACGAGCCATAGTGAGATGAAAGGTGTGACTTCTGTTCGAGCAGTTGAATATACAGACCCTGTTCAGTCATTTTAGTATATAGACGCTGTAGAGGTCGGTTGGCAGACAGTTGAACGTGATATAAATAAAAAAGTGACAAACAGTTGAAATAAATAATTAGTAAGATTGTTTAAATAAATAGTGTTATGCCCGGTTGCAGAAACGTTAATCAACGCGTTGTTCGGTTAGCGGTTCATCAAAACGAACAAATGCAACGCGATTTTTTGACAGCAATGATTTAAATGTCATAAAAACAAGGAAACTGATTCGAATTTGTTCGATTTGATGCACCGTTAATCGAACAATGCGTTGATGAACGTTTGTGCAACCGGATATTAGTGTTATCTAGTTAATTATAGTTAGTCTTAATTAGATTTTACACTAGTATTTAATATTAGTAATCGTTATTATTTAATACCTTTTTAATATTTAGTAATAAACCTTTATTTTAATTATTAATAATTGTCAAATATTTACACCCCCAAATAAATTAAATAAAAACGTCACACTATCTTTCTCTAAATGAGTTAGTAAGACAAAGATGAAGCTTTTAGACTAGTGATGCACGACAAGGCGAGAGTACTCTCGCATCTCGTCTCGTCTCGTTGCATTATGCGAGACGAGAACGAGAGCGAGATTGCAATTTAAAATTCGAGGCTATATCGATATAACAACTGCGAGAAGCGAGAAATCTCGCGAGATTCTCGCGAGAGTCTCGCAATAAAAAGTATTTGTAACTTTATAGCTTTGATTCATAAATTCAATGAAAAATGCACCATACAGGGAGTAGAGTCAACGGTAATTCGTGCATAGAACAGGTGAATGTGAAAATTATATGAATTGACTATATTTTTTTGAGTCTATCTAGAGTCGAATGATATCGGTCGCAGAGCGAGGAAATGCAAAATAAAGACTAAATCGGTTTTGCATCTAATAGAACTAGTTTTTCTCCAACATTTCAGCCCCTAATTCATCCCAGTTAAAACTATGGTTAATAACATTCTTGCCGTCCCTGAAAAGTACAGGATTTTATATTAAGCGTCGATAGGAGCCAACACGTAGTGAAGCGGAGTGATCGGTTGCCAGCGGGTTGCCAGTGTAGCGCATTTTTATGAGTAAATCTTACTTAAATAGTGGCATATAGTTAATGATAAAGTGAAGAAATTTTTAGTTACAAAAAATATATTTTTTAATGTTTAATTAATTTTACTGATGACAGAATGTATTAACAGATGTTCGTGTTGAAATAATTTTGTGACTAGAATTTAGTGTTTCGTCTCTTTATTATAGTTACACGACTGTAAACACATGGAAAACGGAACGATTGATGCGAACTTGTCTTTTTAGTTCAACTGATACGTAAATACCGAGGTAAATACGTAGTGCGCAAGCACTTATTTTTACAGCGAGACTCTCGCGCGAGAACGAGACGAGACCCAAAAAATGTGCTAGGACGAGATCGAGATTGCAGATCCGAAAACGAGACGAGATCGATATTTTATATTTCTCGTCTCGTCTCGCCTCGCGTGCACCACTATTTTCGACATACGTATCGATGATAGAATGTAGGAAATCATGAGAAAGACAGATAAATATACAATTACTTGGTATTTTGTGGTTTAGAAATCAATGACGTGAGGGTCAAATGAGAAAAATCTTTGGACGATTGATTGGTGGACGAAATGAAATGATCCTAGTTTGCGTTGCGTTTGTCTATTTCGTTGTTTTGCTGGATGCGCCTGTGCCTGTGCGCCGCCATATTTGTGCTGGTGTTTTATCTTTTTACGTGCTTGGCCAACAAGCATGCATAATTTATAGTAGGCATTTGGTTATATATTACCAGTGGTGCGCGGTGCATTCAAGGACGTTCGGGATCAACTCTGTGTCCTGTTCTCTTGCTGTTGTGATTCGAGGGCTTTATCACGGCATGCAGCTTCTGCTTCTGGTCTTCAGCACATGCATCATCTGACAACCATTAGCCCTGCCGTGGAAAGATACCAGACGAACCACATCTCGCATAATCGTTGTAAATATACAGGTGTAAGACCAAAACCGCAACATAGTAATTTCAGTGGAGAATGAGATTTTTTAGCCTGCATGGCCCTTCGTTTAATTTAAATGCATGCAATTACTGAAGAAAATTAAATTCTTCATTCTTTGGTTATTTTTTAAAATTTATGCGTTTGATAAACCCATAATTGATTTTCACCTTGATACTACTCGTATATTTCGACACGAAACATAATAGTATGTTAAAACATAAGTTACAGAAGGCAACCCAACGACCACAAATATACTAGACAAAACATGCCCTATTGGGATTTTCAAGTATCAAGAGATGGCGCTGATCGCATTACATAATGGTACACTTTTTGTTGACATTTGTCAGCGTGCCATTGCTGTTAAATTTGTTTCTTTAATTTTCGTATTATTTTCTCATTTATTAGTATTTTTTATTTATAATTCAAGTATGTATAATAGAGTTTTTGTAGTCATATAGTTGCAGTTTCATGTAAATATCAAATGAGTACCACTGTTTGTAGTTCTAATATTCGCCGCTAGTTAGAGTTTTCTTATTTGAAAATCCCAATACCTCACTATTGTTACCTTCCGTCACCTTTAGGTAAGGAAGGTATTGTCTTTGGTCAAAAAAATTCGGTGCTGAGTTTTTAATGAATAAGCACGTTTTAAGGTCCCTAGAATACGATTTTACTATTTTTACGATTATGTGTGTGTGTGTGTGTGTGTGTGTGTGTGTGTGTGTGTGTGTGTGTGTGTGTGTGTGTGTGTGTGTATGTGTGTGTGAGTGTGTGTGTGTGTGTGTGTGTGTCTGTGTGTGTGTGTGTGTGTGTGTGTGTGTGTGTGTGTGTGTGTGTGTGTGTCTGTGTTTGTGTGTGTGTGTGTGTGTGACGATTTTTTTCGGATCGAATATATAAAAAAAAATGCTAACATCATACACTGATATCGTGATATGTAGAAATTTTCTTCTTTCCAATCATTCAAGTTTTCCAATCTTTTAATCTTAATTTCCATGTGTTGTTTTAAGTACCTCGTGTAACATTCAACTGATATTATAAATTATAATATAAATTTAAATATGATAAAATGGTTTACAGAAATCACATATTAAGAGAAAAATTATATTTTCTGCCACAGTACCTTCGCTGGTATTTTGACTTTTTTGATTGTCACAACACATATAAGTATAGCATTTTAAATATTTTCTTTATTCATTTCAATATACTATGATGTATAATACGCATGCACAATAGCAAAAACTCAAAATAAAATTGTAAAAACTTCCTCAAAATGTCAAAATTACTTCGGTAACCAAAAATGTCAATGTAGCCGTTAGAGGCGCTGACGCTGAAAATGTGCACATCGCCTATAGAGTAATAAATTTATAAAGAAATTAAATTTCATAAAGCAGCAAGCTGTGCTATAACCATGGAAACATCTACTATATTAACAAAATTCTGATTGACAAATGTCAGTGTCAAGTACATTTGACAGTATGTTTGTGTTATAATTTCACTGGAAATATATAATCTCTTACAAAAAAACTTTCTGTATAGAATTTGTACAAAATACATAGAACTGAAGGTAATGTACTGGAAATATGGAATCTTTTACAAGAAAATCTGTGTGGAATTTTTACAAATACATAGATCTGACCACAATCTGATGGAAGGTAATGTGCTGGCCACATTGGATTTTTTAAAATGCACTATCCTAATCTCGCCGCGATATTATGACTTATGACCTAAACAAATTTGTACCATACCAGAAATATAATATTGTGAATATGACATATATATTTTTTATTAAGGTCAAATTTTATTTAGTTACTATTTGATAAGAAATATTAATGTAATATTAAAATACCTATTTGCGAGCGACATACATTATTATATTGAATGTAGTAATACGATATGTGTTTTGATTGTGTTGTGAAGAGGAAAGAAATGATGTTATGAGTTGTTGATGGCAGATGTAGCGTCGGTCGTCCTCGCGTCCTCGGCTGATAATCATCGCAGGCGCCGCTCAGGAATTCCAAAACAACCAACTGGCCTCACTAACTCCAGCGAACTTGCGAACTAGTTACACCGCAACCAAACTATATCGCGTTCCACATAAAAGTTACCTACTCTAATATTACCTACTCTATTTAGTTTCGAATTAAATAAATAAACTCTAGTCTATAACATGTAGGATTCAGATTTAAGTTTACGAACTATGTATTATCTAACGTTTTATTAGTTAGAAACTTGTATTACAAAATTTGCAGGCAAAATGTTCCAAACGATAAAAAATAATGGCATCAATGTAGCTTAAATATTGACTATTCACAAATACTACCTATTTATAAATTAAGGGCCACTTGCATAAAACGTTGTTAGCTGATCATGTGTTTAACTACACGTTGTAACCATGGATACATATCAAAAATACATTGGAAAAGAAGCCTTGTCAAAGTTAAAAACGTGATTAAAGTTAACAATGCTTTATGCCTAAATATATTATAAACTGTTGGTGCTCTAACCTCTAGCCTCTAACCAACAAAAGTCCTATGAATAAATAAATATATCATCATGGCTTATTACCCATTGCTGGATGTGCCAATCTGCTTTGTGCAGTCCTCTGAAGTCAGTGAATTTTTCTCATGCTTTTTAATGCTAGTCTTAGGGTGGAATTCATTGTCAGTCCTCCACTCAACCTTTTCCTCGACTCAAACTCAAAGTGACGTTTTCAAATTCAAAAACATTTGAGGAAGCCTTTTACCTCGACTCATACTCCACTCATACTCGACTCATACTCCACTCAAAATGACAGTTTGGAATTCATAGACATTTTAGAGCTACTTACATTATGCCTTGAGGAAAATTTCTAGTGGAGTAAATTGATACCTTTCTACGAAACAAAGAAGAATTCATAACATTTTTTGATCGTAATGACCCCCGGAATATATGGTATAAGTTTATCGGTCGAGTCGCAGAACACCCTGTATAAAAGATGCAAAACTGCAGTTGAAATGATAGGAGTCACTAAAAGCAGTATTTCAAAGGAAAAGTCTTTATTAAACTCTACTTAAGAAAGACGTTACTAACATGAAAAATAAATCCAAATAATAAAATGGAAGAACATTTTTTACAAATTGATTCATTAATAAGGAATTTGGAATGATCAGGAACAGTAATGGAAGAAAGCGATAAAGTTTGCCACTTACTATTGACTTTACCCGATAAGTATGAGACAATCCAGCCAGTCAATGGGTTTACGTCATAAATATAATATCACTAGAAACAATGACGTCCTGTGTTAATAAGTTTACATGAGCATGTAAAACGGATTAAAATATGATCTGCGGGTTGCGTTCATATATAGAAATCATTGTTACGTCATTGATTTCTGAACCGCAAAAGAACAAGTAATTGTATATTTATCTCTGTCTTACTTATGATTTTCTTCATTCTTTCTTTGACAGATATGTCTAATAGTTCATCTTTGTCTTATTACCACATTTAATGCCTTTATGGCTCATCCTGTTTACATTAACTGTTTCATTTTGGACTAAAAATGTGAAATATCTGAAATTTACATTTGTCAGTTTTTCGTCAATTTTAAGATCTTGACCAAGCTCAATAAATTGAACTTTAAATTGTATAATATATTCGCCAATTAAAAGGCAATGACATGTAACAAACATAATTAAATTGATATAGTAGTGTGTTATTAAAATTTCTAGAAAACATTAAACATGGAAGCTTATGCAGCAGCTTAAAATTGACGCAAAAACTAGCAAGTATAGTACAAATGTTTTAAGATCAATTTCTAGAACTTGACCAAAGTACCTACTTAAAATTGGCGCACAAATTTACAATTGTAAAACCAGCTTTACTTTAGAAATTACAACTAATATTTCTATCAAAATAATTTTCAAATCTTTTTACCTTCCGTCACCCTCAGGTCAATAATTTCGGTGGCGACTTTTTAATGAATAAGTACGTTTCAGGGTCCCTAGAATACGATTTTACTATTTTTACGATGATGTCCGTATGTGTTGGTGTGGGTGTGTGACGATTCTTTCCGATCCGATAACTCCAATAATATTACAATTCAAAAAATTATAATTCTTTCGTATTCGTCTTCTTTACATCCATATAAAAAGCTGATTAGATTTTGGTTATATTTGGTCCACCGGAAGTACCCTCATTTAAAGATTTTAACAGATTTTCTTGAAAAAACGCTGTTAAATATCATTTTTTCCAATTTAAAAGAATATTTTACTCTCAAAACTATTTGATTAGATTTTATACTTCATATTCAATAGATATAGAGGTAAAAAATTATGAAGAAATTAAATTTGATAAAGCAGCTAGCTAAGCATTAACCCTGGTAACAGCTACTATAATTAAGAAAATTAAGATAGACGATGACAATATATAATTTTCAAGAAATTTTCTGTATGGAATATATACAAAACACATAGAACTGACGGAAGGTAATGTACTGGCCACATCAGACTTTTTTAAATTTTTCGCGTCGATCATGCAAAAAACGTAATAAGCATTGCGGTCAGTAAGTGCTCATCTACCGGTGTCGGATGTATTTTCAACCGTTAGGAAGCACTTTGTGCTCTTGAATAATTATTTCGAATGAGCTGAATTGATTCTTAGATTGTCATTAAAAAAATGCAATTTGCATGGCTTGAATTTTTTTATTCAATAAGTGAATGTTTTCTTTGATCTAAAGCATTCATTTGGATGATTTTCTTCTATACCCAATAATAATAATAATTTTAATAATAATAATAATAATAATAATAATAATAATAATTATAATAATAATAATAATAATAATAATAATAATAATAACAATAATAATAATAATAAGAATAAAGAAAATAATCGACGTGTTCCATATTCGAACCCTCTATTATATGTTTTATGGTTATCATGTCTTGCTTCCTATGAACGAGTATATTGTAATGTGTGAACCCCGCTGCTACGCTGAAAAGTGTCTAAGTATAGCGATGACGCAATCGCACTAGCAACCGGGTTACGTAAACAAACAAGCCGCGACGTGTTAATTATTTCGGGCGCCTGAACCTTTTGTGTTTATTACGCGGTCGAACATTCTAAAGCTCTCTGGAAGTTAATGGCAGCTGTATAAAAGGGGCGGAGCTATGCTCGGAAGTTAGTTACATGGTGAGACATACAGAGACAATCACAGTGAGTGTTAGAGAGTAAAGTGTTAGTGAGAAGCACAGCAGTATCGTAGTGAGCGAGAAACCCTCAGATTGTTTATTAAGAACAATGATGGTATAATTTACGCATTTTCTGTAAATTTATAGGTACCTAACCTAAAAATTAACCAAAGGATAAAAATTAAAAATGCATATTTTTTTGAAATATATGTTTCGAATCCCTATTACACCTGTCATCCATGACAAGCCACCACAAATCAAATTACCCATCCAACAGTGAACAAATCATCTGACTGTTCCATTTTCGCTGTCCCATTTTTAATGTAACTTGGTTACTGAAACTGCAAGTGAAACTGAGTGTAGCTTGGTTTGGATGATTACACGGTAATTTGTAGGGGCAGAAAACACAAAACACGGGACATGTTCCGCTGGTAATAGACCGTAATCATGTGTGCATGTGTGTTGTGCTCTCGGTACGTGTGTACGTGTAGGCAGGGTGCGACGCTACGTGCTGCTACTTATTGCAGACAGTAATTGCAACTTGTCTAAGGGGGCAGTGTCGTACGCCAAGGATTCCACAAAAGGAAACGAAATTTTGTAAATGTTTTAATATTATCGTTTTATTATATTGCAATTTTCAGCTGATTGTATTTAGGGAATGCAATCTCGTTCTCGCGAGATCTCGGCCTTTTTTAGCGAGATTGATCTCGGCCGAAAAATGGGCGAGATCTCGCGAGTTTAACGAGATTGCACCCGAGCAAAAAACGTTTTATTCTTTGGACATTTTGTGCTTCTTAAGGAGCTACTTTCAAAATAATTCGTAATAATGGCGTGTGATGTGAACTGAACAAGCCAAAGTCTTTCATTTGATTGGTATATTTTGTTAATTAATCTCTAATTTCTAATAGATCTCTGAGTAGGTATAGTTTTCTTTAATTGATAATAATATCAATATCTCAGTTTCATAGTCAACTCAACTTAGTTAATGAGTTTCATTTTAGTTTTTGACTTCTTGTTGTTTTGTTATAAAAGAACTGTTTTATTATTAAAAGACTTTTGTTTGATATTAGAAGAGAAGTTTATTTCATTTCTTATTTGATTAGATACGTCAAAGTTTACTGTTTACTACTTAAAAGTTTATTTAAAAAAATGTTAGATAGATACGTCAAACAATGTTAAATACATAAAAGTTTATTGAAAAAATTCGTAAAAATAAATGTTTATTTCATAATACCTATAATTCTTATTATGTTTTTCCTAATTTATTCAAATATTGTGATTATTTGCAAGAATACACACACAAAACTGCCAATCTCGATATTGGCGAGATCTCGCGGTATTGTTATTCATAAACTCGCGAGATCTCGCCTGAGCCCCAATCTCGCGAGATTGCATTCACTAATTGTATTGTTATATCAGGCAGGTTATCAAATGTATGGTGCACGTTACTTGAAATGTTGACACTGTAAACTCAATTTGTGGCGAATTGCAAGCAAATATGAAAATTTTACGATCCATAATTTCCAGTTCCACGTCGAGGCGAACTGTCGAATATTAAATTTTTATATATGATTTAGACATAAGTGCCATATTCAAATACAACAAATGCTTTGTATTAAAGAATGTAAGAACAGCTGTTGCTGTTATGTCTGCAACTGAGCAGTGGATGTGCGTTGACAAAATGGTGGAATGTAAAAGTTTAGATCAATAAATTTTTCATTAAAGTATTTCATTATTTAAAGAGTTTTATTTATGATAATAAGTAACACGGACCAGCGATCCCGATTCGTCATTTGATAAATTTACCTTTATTTCAAGATTTGCCAAATCAGGTGGTTCATTAATAAACCGGTGGAGTACATTGTAAGTATTGGTTTTCCTCTTCCATAATTATATAATGCTTGATACAATGTTTTAATGTAAACAATCAGTTAGAATCACATAATACACAAACTGTCACAATGTGAAATTTCAAATGTTAGCGGGAAGCGACACCAACATAACTGACAAAAAAAAACACCAAGGCATATTTTTGACAAATCCGTTTTAAAAAAATCTAATTGTAAAATTACCTCAATACAAAAATTTGTATTAAAAATATGTATCATAAGGCCTGTTAACGCACTCGTCCTTTGCACAACTCGCCTAGCGGCTCGTTTTCCAAACTTGGACTCGTACGTTAACAGCCTTATGATACTTCTGTTTTAATGTACTATTAAAGTTTTATTTTATATATGTTCAAAATAGCTCAATAATATACTTCACCAACCTTTCCTTCCTCTACTTAAAAGCTGCCAACCAATCTCTTTTCGGAATGTAAATTGCCAAATCAAGTGAGGATGGTGAGTACTTTCTATTATGAAAATTTAGTATGAAAATATTAAGGATGTTCTAATAAAACACTGGATAGTTGACATACGTTTAACAAGTGAGGCAAGTGGGGGTATGGCGCCATTTGCAGAAAAGGCAAAACGTCAAACGTTCATAGGTCTATTATTGCATTATATGGTAGTTTTCTTGAATAAAGTGGTGTTTGTGTTGTGTTCTTAGTAAATAAATACTTTAAGGGAGATATTTCCATAATAAAAGGCAATATGCCGTCTTCTTGTAGTGCTTTTGGGTGCACAAATAGACATAGCAATAATAACTCTCGACAATTTTTCAAGTAAGTATTATTCATATATATATATATATATATATATATATATATATATATATATATATATATATATATATATATATATATATATATATATATATATACATATTTATTCATACTATTGTTTTAAATATTTTACAGATTTCCTTTAAATAATAGTGGTATATTACGATTGTGGATAGATGTCATAAAAAGAAAAGATTCCACTGATTATTTGAAAAGGTCTGGAGCATATATAAGAAGATTAAAACCAGACTCAGCACCTTCTGCATTTCCAATTTTTCCACCACATATGCAAAAAGCATCTTTTTAATAAGCAAATATTATTTTTAAATCCTATTTTATTGTTCGGTTTCGATCCCGACCGACGCCAAATATTTCGAATTTTAAATGGCACAAAATTGACCCCCGTGGTGCACTCTCCACGCCAGCAATGAGTGCCCGTGAGGTAACGCCTGGTAAGCGCCCACAAGGTGTAAATATTTCATCATTACCGATATCTGTGTATACAAAGCAGATTGGCACACCCAGCAATGGGTAATAAGCCGTGATAATATATTTATTTATTTATTTTATTGTGAATTTGCTATATAAACTATTATTCACGAAAGATAACTATTCAAGGTCATTTGTGAGCCGTCTGATATAATATTACTTGCAGATAACTTCATTGCATTTCGTATGCATAGGCGTGCAACATGACACATTTTAACTGACAAAATAATTTATTTGAAAATTATGTTTCTTTGTAAATAATGCCTTTCTGAAAGATTTATGTTCTTCATTTATGTTTTTGCAAAATTCAAAAACATAGACTTAACTATAAACCAAGGAATAATAATTTTATTTAAACGTCAACGCTACTGGGTAAATATTACCACAGAGGGCAGTGTAGTAGATAATTAGGTATCTATAATTCTACGACATACGTCATTATTATTTATAGTATGTTAGAAAGTAATACCACTATTTACGTATACCCTTCATGCCACATAAATTAAATAGACATAGGTCAAATAATCTTTCTATTTCTAATACAAAATGTTGCTAAGCTACTGTTGTAAAGTGATGTTTATTCTTTTTTCGAACAAATGACCTTGAATAGTCATCTTTCGTGAATAATAGTTTATGTAATAAATGTATATTATATTATTAAAATAATAACTATAATTTTTAAAATATAGGCAATAATGTAAAAAAATCTGTTAATTCATTCCATTTATAATTTGTTTCTATTGTGTAATTTTTAATTTGGCGCGTATTTTGCCTTTTCTGCAAATGGCTGCCTTCCAGTTGCTTGCCTCAGAGGTGACTACGTGCACAACATACAAGTTAGCAATCCAGTGTATATATTAATATCCTTGGAAAATATTGAATTCTGAATTAAATTATGTAATGAATATAATATAGGTAAGCAAATATAGAATAAATATAAATATATCAACACGGCATATTACCTACCTATGGCTGGATTTGCCAATCTACTTTGTTCACAGATATTGTTAATGATGATGACGTAATCGTACCGCGCGAGCGTTTACCAGAAGTCACCTTCCGAGCTTTGCTGGAGAGGAGAGTGCACCACAAGGGTCACTTTCGTGCCATTTAAAATTTGAAATAATATAAAATACGATCGTATTTAAAAAAGTTAAGACACGTATTTTAAAAACCGCACGCCACTGTGTCGCATGATTTTTTAAAGTGTGCGAAGATCTCGTTTGGTTCTTTTTCTTGTTACATAGAAATAACACTGAAATATAATGGTTATCTGTTTTCTTGTTGACTCAAATGATATTTTAGTGCTAGTAATACAGTACGTTATTGCTTCAAGTGACTGTATAAATGCTGTACTTACTACCATGTTTATTTTACAAGAAAAATCGTACTCCACACCTACAAGATTCGCACGGATTCACACTAAACTATGTGTTTATATGTTTCAAACCGTAAAAATCACAACGCTTGTCGCTTAACTTCACGTTGATATCTCCTACTATTAATATAGCCGATGTGCACATTTTGAGCGTCAGCCCCACTAACGGCTACTTTGGTGTCCTTGGGTTTGGGTACCGAATCAATTATGATATTTTGAGAAATTGATACAATTTTCAATTTTATTTTGAGTTTTTGCTATTGTATATAAGTATTGTACATCATAGTATATTGAAATGAATAAAGAAATTATTTAAAATGCTATATGTGATGTGACTAATTCAAAAAAGTCAAAATACCAACGCTTCGTTACATTCAAAACGCCTGTAATATTGCAAGTTTTTTATTCATAAACATTCCGTTATCCATAACAACCGTAAAACCCATCGTAATATTTATCGACACGAATTGCAGCTGTATTACGTGTAACCACCGTGTAACAGCGCGTTAAATAAGAATATTTTCATTTGTTGAAATTCGATGCATGTAATTTTGACATTAACATATCAAGTGTACCTTTTAATTTATTACAATTGTCATAAGATACGTTTAATTATAATATGATTTAAGGATATTACTAAATTACTGTAAAATGTAATCTTTCTTATCGATATCATCATCATCATTATCACCATCTGCTTCGTCAATATTACCAAACATCACCATAACTTTACATTTTTCAGCTTTGAATTTTTGTGTGATTTTTTTTCCGGGCATAATTTGCAGTTTCATATTTTCTGAATCAGTTTTCACATGCCTATTAACATTTTCTTCTATTAAATCTCGTAGAATATTAGTATCCACATCTGAAATATGTTTTCCCTTGTCATTTTCTTCACCCGATTGATCTTTACAACCGCAAAATGTACAAAATATTGCCAAACCCTGTGCACTTAAACAAATGTCAGTGTCAAATTTAAAATTTTCACACTTTTTGTATTTGTTTGACCTGATGTTAGTAATTAACAATTAATATCAAATATCACTAGGAATTATTGAAATCGTTACAAAACGAAGCGTTATATTTTGTTTTTAAATTTCGTGAATACTGTGTTATATTTAACGAATGTTAAATTGATACGGTTCGTTTTGTTACGAAGCGTTATATTGACTTTTATGAATACCGGCCAACGCGTGCGAACCGACGCCTATGATAGAAGCGTTATATTAAATAGGCGATCGATAACATAGTGATAGGCGGGCGACGTGAGGCGTGCAGTTATGTAAAAACACGTAATTCGCTTAGAAAACGCATTTTCAAGTGATTTGGAGACATGTTTTGAAAAACAGTTTTTACATCATATTTGAGCGTTTCACGGTCTGAATCGACGATTTTGTATAGACTTCGGAAACATATTCTACCTGTAGTGTCGATGGCACTTGGTTATTTAGGGTACAATAAGTAAAAATACACAGATTTTTAGTGAATACAAGCTTTTGGAGGCACTCCGTGGTGCACTCGCCACCGCAACTAGAGTGCCGGTTTGAACTATGGAAGTTTCTGCAAAACACTCCAAAAACACGTAATTCGCTTAGAAAACGCATTTTCTAGTGATTTGGAGACATGTTTTGAGAAACAGTTTTTACATCAGATTTGAACGTTGTACGGTCTGAAACGACGATTTTGTATGTTGACTTTGGAAACATATTCTACCTGTAATTTCGATGGCGTGCAGTTATGTAAACAAGAGGGGAGATAATCGTAATTACCGGCGCATTGTTATGACATGGAGAGTTTTCTAGAAAATATTAGAACAACTATATAAGCGACGTACGTGTGTGCGAAAACAGACAGTCACATAGAGTGTTAGTCCGTCAGAAGGACAGTTACATAGATAGTAAGAAGTAGGAAGTCAATGAGTTGAGTGGCACAGCTGTATCGTGGTGAACGTATGCAGTTTGGTGTCGAGTGGAGTACTCGAGAAGTTACTGGTATACTGGGATAGCTGTGGAAGTGAGCACTCAGTAGTTTTGAGGAGTATACGGGGACAGTAACGGCGAGTAGAAGTGGATACTCGGCAGTGGTGTTGAAGAGTTGTGGCATACGGACAGTCGGTGATACTGAGGCTGTGGTAGTTAGAACAGTTAGTTCATCAGAAGGACATTTAGATAGTTAGAGAGAGTTACATGAATAGACAGTCAGCTAGTTGAATGTGATATAAATAAATAGCGAAGTTCAGTGAGTCGAAATAAATAATCAGTAATATCGTGTAAATACATAGTCGTGTTAATTGTTTAAATAAATAAATAAATAGTGTGAATAATAATTATATGATTTTTATACTTCACCCAAATAAATAAAAACGTTACATTATATTTTATAATTAGTTAAATATTGCAAGATGCACTACAGACAGAAATTGCGATAAAAGAGTTGGAGAACTTTGATGATGTTAGCATAAAGCTCGGAAAGGAAAATACACTAAAAATACGAACCCTGTGAATTTCAATCTGACCATTAAAATTACATGTACAAAATCTATAACAAATAGATGAATTATGTCAAAGACATTCTATTTTATAAAACTGCAAGTATTATACAATTTTAAGATAATTTTTTGGGTCTTTTTTATATCTTCTTCAAATATTAAATTTAAAAACACATTTATATGTATGTAATATATTTATAATTAATAATGAAAATAGAAATAAAAAAATGTTTAATATAAATAAAATATTTAAAATAAATATTATTTCAATCTATTTCATGAAACATTTTGACCATATCATAAGGATGACAGTGAATTTTTGTTTGAAAAAAATAGTAGGCTCGGGGCGTTCCCAGGCAATATGACGTCACGTTTACAATTAAGCATTTTTATAATCGCAGTGTAATATTTCATCATTTTCTTTTTACTAAAACTCAAAAACTCTTATGCCCGGTTTCTCCACAGAAACTTAAGTTGTTGATTATTGAAGTGCTACTTAAATGTAAGTATGCCTTATATCCCAATTGCGTTGCGCCAGGAAATTTAAATGTGAACTTAACTTATGTCACAAATTACATTGGCAACAGCGTAATAAAATACCGGCTATCAAACGTCAGAGCTGTCATTGTGTTTATCAGTGTTTAAGCAATACATTTACGGGATTGCCGTAATTTTGACAAAGTTAACGTCGTGGATAATGTGGACGAAGTTAAATTGTTAGAATTCCGTGACAAATATATAACAGAATTGATTTGTTCCAAATATATTATATTATTTATTTTTAATATTTATATGTGAACTACAGCCAGTCCTATAAACGCAAGCCCTTATCTTCGGTGACGTATTCCTGGTATCGGTCTTCATATTCCCAGATTTTACATAGGCTTACCACACCCTCTATGTACATCTAATATATGTTCTTTAAATGCTATGCAATTAATTTCCAGGTGTTATCTTATCTTTTTGAATATTGGACATGGACATTGATTTATTTATTTTCAATATTCTCTTTCTACAACATTACAGGGCAATTTTCTTCTTCTTTGGTATAATTTATTCCTTTCTTCTCCATATCGTTGAATTTTCACACTGTAACAGTCCAAAACGAAACAAATTTACCGCGATTTACCGATATGTCAACTGACATATGACACATAAGTCACAGTTTTTTTTCGACTTATATTTAAGTGCTACTTACGTCTCACATTTTGACATTTTTGCATCGTGCAACGGTTTAAGGTGGAACTTAGAAAAAAGCAACGACTTACGTCTTAAGTTGCTCTGGAGAAACCGGGCATTAATTTAACGTATGCTACCTTATAATTATTGAAGTTTACTATTATTCGCAATGATAGAATACCCCATTTTCTGTTATGGTGGAGCACCATATTGCCCTGAACATATTTACATAATCGCCTATGCCTAGAAACTTTGAGTCTTAATAGTTATTCATGGAAATGAAATGACATTACAGTACCACACCATCAAATTACAAAAAAAAGGGAAATTTAATTAATTTAAGTAGACTAATAATTTTTTAAGTTAGTAGAATAAATTATACTTGTATGATTATAATTTTATTAATTTTCTGTCAGTCGAATTATATGGCACCGGCAGCATTTTTTTGTATCACGAAAAATTTAATGATGTTGATGTTGAAAAATTAACTGTAATAAATAAACATTACAAAAAATAAATCATTTAGCAATTTTTTTCGTGTATTAGACAAATGAGTGAACATGTATTTTCGGTTTAATAACCTGTATATCAATCCATTTCATTTCATTAGCATAAGATCGCCAAATAAATCTGGTTTCCAACAAATAAACACTTGCCTGCAAAAATGTGGCCAGGCCGCCAATTTAAATTAGTAACGTATTTCAAACATTCTGCTCGATCTCACAGTCAATGGAGCTTGTTTTCCAACTGAATTGATTAATATTCCACCTCATCAATTCTCTCAGCCGGCTTATTAATTTGCGAGTTAACGAAGTTGGCAGTGATGCAGATCGCTATATCGAGAAGATATATCGACGAGCTACAATACCGACGGGTCAGAAAGCATCGTTGCAAAAGATCTCAAGATCGACAATTTTTTTCAATTAAATATTTATATTCGTGTTAGGAAAAAAATTATTGGAGAAGTAGTCTCGGTAAAATGATTTTATTACAAAGTCATTTATTTAACAATTCCGACGTTTTGGTTCCTAATGAACCATCATCAGGGCTATGTTATTGTATACTTGGAAAACTTACAATTATATCACGAAATGAATTACTTCCTAATATAATTCATGTTAGTTTTCCATGCCATGACACATGAACGTTTATTGGCAAATGATTTTAAGCAATATGGCATTTGGTGCCTTTTTCGGAACTATCGTTGATATGTTTGATGTGTAGACTTTTGCTTCCCTTTAGAAATTGATTTAGGAGATAAAACTTCTTTTGACCTTTTTGGGAAGATTTTAATGTTTGATATTATTTCTTTACATTTCTGGACGTTTCGAAGGCCCTATGGCCTTCATCTTCAGCAATCTGTTTTAATACAATCTTTTGTCTACAAATAATTGATACATTATTATTTACGAAAAAGTTTATCTTAGTCAGTTTTTTAAAAATAAAAATAAACACTCACCTAATTTTTTTTCACAGGTTGTGGATTTTACATTTTATTATGCCTTTTTTGTCGGGTATGTTTGCCCATGAAATTCCGTCACCGCACCAAATAATAAAATCACTTCAGTGAAGACATCCATTTTATAACTTATTATGAAAAAAGAACCTAAAGTAAATTTTATTTATTTTTTTCCCTGTTTATATTAATTAACCTGTTTGTTATTTGACCGAAAAATTCTTATTTGTTTTCTTAAATTAAGCAGAGTTGTTACAGGTAGTATTTTTTTCATAGTATTTAGTCTATTTATCACCAAATAAAAAGCAATATATTGTTACACACCAATCCTCAAATTGTTCATTAATGTATTTGTAAAAAAAAGAAAATATGTACTACTTGTATTTCTTTCTGCAATAAATGAGGTTTGTTCGTTCCGCTATGCTGCGTTTCACCGCAAAACGCGGCGGTAATAATCGCTGCGTTTTGCGATTCACTGCTTGTCGTCGCGGTAATAATTTAAGTTACTAAAAATTATTTTTTTGTTCGATCCGTCTGCGGTAAATTATTATTTTTTATTAAAACTACTTGATTGTCATAATTTTGGTTTTCATTCACATAGTATTGACAACTGACATTTCGTGTCATTTGATTATAAGCATTATCTTCTAATTGTTTAAGTGTTAATTGTTTTCCTTTGGTTTTGTGTTATTATTGTTCTTGTTCTTATATACGAGTAGTTCCTTGATTGTTTCTATCCGTCACTTTTTATTAATATAATGGAAAATTTTGTGATTGATATGATTATGGCGGAAAATGATGATGATGACGATAGGACTAACACCAGTTCGAGTTCTGATGAAAGTGATGAGGGGATAAATGAAATAGTTATAAATTATATAAGAATTAGAGAAAAACGAACATCAATTAAAAACTTTATTCATGATATAATTCCACAATACAGCGAAAAAGAATTCATTGCAGCAAATTTTTTCCTGTGGATTTATTTTCTTTTTGATAAATGTATATTAAAAATTTGGTCCCCGCCTCATTCCAATCTGCTCTGTTCATTTCTGTACTCGCTGTATGGATTAAAAAACGATTGTAACTATTTTAAGTTGATAATTTTACACAAAAGCTGTTTAAATATTAGATGGATATGTCCATTTCAAAAAAGGTATTTCCGCACTTGCGTAACTTTTCTAAAATAGTAATTTACTTGTTGCATTGCTTTAAGTTTCAAACTCACAATCCAAAGTTTCTATAAACATGAAAAATATAAATAAATAGTTTTAAATGAACTTACAAATTATATTTTTTAAATATAATTACCAAAATCCTCGTTTTGAAATTCGTTTTCCATTATATATATTAATTTTTCAAGTAAATTACCTTTAATTGTCCGAATTGTCGCACACCTTTGATTGTCACAATTATTGACATTTATTTTAAATTATAGACATCAATACGTAAAACATCACACAGCATACTCATTAAAAAATATTTATTTGTCAAACACTATCACACTGCCACATTCAATGTAGACGCGAACATTACCGCCGATTATTTTTCTACCATCGGCTCCTGAGTCACTGTAAAAATTATCACCGCCAGCTGCCGCGGCGTTTTACCGCAAGTTACTAGAAAAGCGGAACGAACAGAATCTAGTAACTTTACAGTGAACCGCAAATCGAAAAGAACAGCAAATGTCACCGCGTGGTCACCGCCGCGGTTTGCGGTAGACGCAGGGTGGCGGAACGAACAAACCTATTTTGTAAAATTAAAAACAACAAAAAAAAATCTGATGTGGCCAGCACATTACCTTCCGTCAGTTCTATGTATTTTGTACAAATTTCATACGGAAAGTACCTTGCTAAATTGAATATTCTATTTCTTGTATACTACCTTCCGGCAGTTGCATGTATTTTATGCAAATTTCATACAGAAAATTATTATTTTGTGACGTTTTCTATATACAGTGTAATGTATCTGCAGAAATAAAAGAATTATTATTATTATTATTATTTCTTGTACATTACCTTAAAGCAGTTGTATGTATTTTTTACAAATTCCATACAGAAAGCAAAAGATCCTACCTATTTCCAGTAAAATTATAAGACAAACACACTATGTCAATTTCACTTGACAGTGACATCTTGCAATCAAAATTGTCTTAATATAAGTTGTAGCTGTTTCCACAGCTATGGCTACTTTATGAAATTTAATTTCTTTATAATTTTTTAACTCTATATCCATTTAATATTAGGTATAAAATGCAATCAAATCGCATAGAAAATAAAACATTCTTTAATATTTATAATAACATCAAATGTGAAAAAATGATATTTAACATAGTTTTTTCAAGAAAAACTGTTAAAATCTTCAAATGAGGGTACTTCCGGTTGTTCAATTCTAACCAAAATCTAATCAGCTCTTCGCATGGATGTAACGAAGAGAAATACGAAAGAATTATAATTTTTAGAATTGTAGTATGGAAGTTATCGTAGACGAAAATTTTGTTACACACACACACACACACACACACACACACACACACACACACACGGACACACATACACACACACACACACACACACACACACACACAAACACACACACCCACACACACACACACACACACACACACACACACACACACACACACACACACACACACACACACACACACACACACACACACACACACACACACACACACGCACACATACAGACATCATCGTAAAAATAGTAAAATCGTATTCTAGGGACCCTAAAACGTGCTTATTCATCAAAAACTCACCACCGAATTTTTTGACCAAAGACAATACCTTCCTTACCTACAGGTGACGGAAGGTAAAAATAGGTCAGGTCAGGACAAAATAGGTTTATGTCATTTGTTGTAAAAGTTATTATAATCACTATATGTATGTACTATGTACAAATTTTTCATATACCAACCTCAATTTGTAAGAGAATACTTATACAAATAAATTTATCTATCTATATCTATCTTAATTTAAGCAGAATTACTTGACCGATAGAGTTTTGTCAATTTTGAGATTGTGTGGCCGAAAGAATGTGGCAGACTGACTGTTTGAATATTTGAACTTGACCAACCAAGGTTAACACCGACCTAGGGGAATATGTCACCTCTACACTCCAGCCATCGTTTTAGTTGCATTATCGTATGATCTTCACTCTCAAAACAGAAGATTGAAATTTGAAATCAAGTTGGGATTGAAAAAAAATTCAATCCCAAACGCATATGAAATTAATCTATAGGTGTTAATTATAACTTTTATTTTTAATCCATTGAAATATTAAATATATTTAAACTTTAGTTGAGAAATGTTTTTCATCAAATTAGATTGAATTAAAGAAATAATCTAAAAAACTATCATTTCAATTTACAAGATTTAAAATCTTCCTTTTAAAACATATATTTTTAAATAATCACATGAACAGAAATAGTTCTTTTAAAGATTTTTAAGTTAATATAATAGACTACAAGGGCTTTTCTTTATACGGATGAATTTTGTAATCGCCGAAGTTTAGATTCATGTAAAATTTATTTTTTATGGCATTTTTGTTTCTTTTTAAAATTGAACTAAAGTCATTTCGGATACTATTTCTGCATTCTAATTTTATTAAATTAAAAAATATCTTCTATAGATGAATAAGTAACTTATAAAATTAAATATTAATCTTTAAGGATTGAAAAGTAGTCTTTAGGGTTTGTGCTTTTTTGCCTGTTGCAATTGTTTGCAACTAGTTCGCTTATTCTTGTTACACACATGCACAATATACAACGCTGAAGATGAATCAAATAATCACGTAAGTTATTCGTAAAAGTGGGTTTAAATTCATTATTACATTATGTTAATTAATTATGTATTAATTATATTCAGATTCATTTTTACGACGAATATTCCAACACTGGGTTTATTCAGTATAGATTAAAAACCATTAGAAGGTTACTCCCTAGTGCAAGAACACTAATAATATCATTAGCATAGATATAATCAAAGACATAATATAAAGCATTAACAGCATTAATTATATTCGTTGTTATTCATTTTCAAATAACATTTTTTATATACCTAATACTTGTTCTTCTTTAATAAATTCAATTTATAACAAACTGTGTTTTTCCTACCTACATTCTTATAGATTAAAATTAAATCTTATGATGATTATGATTAAATATATTGAGAGATTATTTATTAATAATTTAGGAAATATTTTAATTTTGTTAGTTTAAATTTCAATAAAACTACATTAAATTTGTAATCATTTAAGATTAGATATTAATATGAAAAAGGAATTTTTATTCTTAATAGAGTAAATTAATAAACTTTCAGTGTGAAATTGTAATCTTGCACCAAGGTTCTTTTTAATCAAATGTTACTATAAATTTTGATTTAATTTTGAAAGATTAATATCAATTGTAATCTTTCAAATATCTATTTTCAGTCGAGACGAGATGCAATTCTGGTCTTTATAAGATTAAATATTAAATCTATATGGCACATATTTTAATCTTCTGTTTTAAGAGTGTTCAATATTATTAAACAAAAAAGTTGCCCCAGGCACTTTTTCTCGCTTTAAACTCATTTTTAAGAAAACAACAAACAAAACGAATCAGAATAGAGAATTAGGTTATAACACGACTGACAGATGCAAACAGAATAGCAGGAGAGGGACGTAAGACAACGAGAAAGGGTTTGTTTGGAAGCAAGATCTTCTATTTCTCTCTTGCGTGTGACGTGAATTATGTGTCTATTAAGGTAAAACAATTGACTAGAAAGTAAACACCATAGAAGGCGGGGCTGAGTCGCCACTATCTATGTTTAATTTTCTGAACGTATGACGGACATTGTGGTGGAGCAAAAAAAGCATTTTATTAAAACTATTCACCATAAGTTTTAGTACTAAGAAACATTTTTCACTAAATATGTCTATGAAGCGAGTAATTTCGATTTATTCAAAGGTTCCCATACATTCTTGCAGCCCAATAGACTACGCTTCAAATTTCGCGTATACTTTAGCACCGCCTACTTTCTTAGTCTATTTCTATTTAAGAAACATACTTAAAGCATAGATTGTTAAGAAGATAATCCACCATCAATATTCCCTTCGCGTTCCAGTAAAAAAAGCCATTAGGTATTTTTTCAATTTATAAATCTGAAAGTATGTAGGTGCATTTTATAATTTTTGTTTAAATTAACAGTTTTTTTTTAATTATTAAGCTTGAGTAACGGTTCATTCACCAATGAAAAATAGGTTTATACTTTAGATTTAAAGACTGGCCGCATATTATGTAATGACTCCATTCACAGAATTTAGGGTCTCTAAATCCAAATCATAAAGCTAAACATTAGCCGTGTTCCTAATCTAAATGATAAAAGTGATCATGATTAAGAAGAATAATGTTTTTACATTTCCTATTCGTTATACCCACTTTCTCATTTTGGGATCACTAGACAACCTTCCCCCTTCCCTTCAGAAACAACCTTTTTGAGTGATTCACATGGATTGATTGCAGAACAAATTGAAAATGTACTATTTCGAGCGTAGAAATTTACGAATGTGGGGTTTGTGGCATCAAGGGAAGTAAGATTTTTCTACAAAAGCGTGTAATGAACCACATAACGATTTGTTTGAAATAAACATACTTCATATTCCTTACCAAGAACATTATTTTTTACTTTAATATAATCCATTTTTAATTCTGACTATAACACTTGACAGTTGATTATTTATAAAATAAAATAGGATAGTTTGCATTAGTCTGCATATGACATTGACATTTGACACTAGATTTTGTTGTTTTCTTGCTATAATATTTAAATCCTGTTTCAAAAGGATCACGATTAAATTAATCAGGATTCACAAAATCACAATCACAACCTGAAGGAACACGGCTATTGCAAGGTCCAAACTTTAGGTTTGTGATTTAGTTTGACGTCACAAACTTCACCAATGAGAACGAGTCTAAAATGATATAGATATATACACCCATCTTTATTTAGTATCCACTTGGTGGATTTAGATTTTTAAACAAATGCGAGAAGAACATGGAGACTGTCATAACTTAATTGCTGAAATATAACCAATAATTCCAAGCGAATGACGGTTTCACGGCCCACAGGTGTCTTGTTGAGTCTATCTATCGATATTTTAATCTTGTTTTTGAAGCATTTACACAGATGTCTGTACATATCAAAACTAATTTTCAGGTAATTTAAACTTACATTTATGAATGACTTACTTAAACCTAAACAAAAACCATAAACCTAATTTTCATTTGTGAATGTACCTTAACACCAGGAAAATATAAATTCAGGTCCTCGTAGCTACCTTCATCAGACAATTAGCATGTCAGAGCTAATAAGCAGTCGATGGTTGAACTTGTCGATACCGTGACCTAAATCATGTGGCTGGTGTATCGGCAAAATAAAAGAAAACATTGGATTTCAATTAGTTCACTAGTCTGCACATAAAATATGCCACTTAAGTTGATGTAACATGCGGAAAAAAATCACTTATTTTCTAAATTTCACTCAAAATAATATCATTTCAAGGAAAACTAGGTTATCGGTACTCAATTAACTTTCATGTACTGTTAATGACTTAGAAAGATGTAATATAAATTAAGTACATTAATATTCTGCATTAAGAAATTCGTTATCCTTTTACAAAATGTGGGAGAGTAGATTTTCATATACATATTTTTTAATACTTTTATGAATGAATGTATTGCACCTGCTTCTTTGACACTCACTTTCATCTTTTCAACCTATTAGTGTGTATTTGGAATAGAAGTTATTAGTTGTAACGAATTTTCCAATTGATATCCAAAATATACTCCAGTAATACGATTCTAACGAGTTCCCAGTGACAGATTTAGCAATTGAGAGGCCCCAAGCGCAATTCAATTTTGAGGCCCCTGACCTCCCCCCCCCCTTAATATTTTGAATACCACTATAGTGAGCATTTTACGCGCAGGTTTTTACTGTAGCACGCACTCTAGATTATTAATAAAAAATAATACAAATACATATACATTTTATTTGAAAACAGGGTTTACTAATAAAAAATCTGGTGTGGCCAACACAACATCTCCCGCCATTTACTGTCCGAGTCACAAAAAAGATTAAGTTAATCCTTATTTTTGGGTAACGAATTTTACTCTAATTTTGACAGTTTATTTCTTAAAATATAGTCCAATCTAATCCAAGTAACTACCTTTTTTTAAACCCTTCAACGGGATTAAATCCCAATTACAGAGTGGATTCACATTCAGAATACCCATGCCTTAGTGGGATTCGAACCCAGAGCCCCGAGGGCACTCATGACATGAGGCGTTACTCTAATGATTGAGCCACCGGAGCTATAATAAAATGAAGATTAAATTTTAAAAACCGGGATAGAATAGAATTCACCCGTGGAATTCTCTAATCCAAAAATGAGGATTAGCTTAAACATTTTTGTGAATCGTTAATAATTATAATTCTAAATACATACCTACATATTTAATTATACTGGAAACTGTATTGAATTCCTTTTCTATTGTTCTATTTACTTTTTTCTGTTTAAAATGTTATTAATATTATTTTTAAATGATTAGTTCTTTGATAGTGACATTTATCTGTCAGTTACATACATCTGAATAAAGTATTGATGCAAATCTATAGAAAATTTAATAGTCTTTAATTTTTATAATAACAATAATCTCGAAAAAATAACATTTAGGGCCGGTATTTCCATCTTCGGATAAAGTGCTGGATAACTTATCTGTCGGATAAATGAACAATATCGCATCGAAAAATGACATTCAATATAATTTACATCATTTATCTTTTTATTTCGATGCGATATTTTATCATTTATCTGACGGATAGTTATTCAGAACTTTATTCGGAGGTGGAAATACCGGCCCTTAAAGGTATTTTTCGAAGAAAAACTATTTTGAGCTTCTAGTAAAGTGCCATTTCCGGTTATCCGATTTTCACCAAAATCTAATGGGCTCTTTCCATTACAGGAAAAGTTCGAAATAGAAGAATCAAAATTTTCTGAATGATTGTATTTGAGTTAGAGTGGAGGATCCACACACACATATACACAGACATCATCGTGAAAATGTTAAAATTGGATTCTAGGGACCTTAAAACGTGGTGATTTACCAAAATCTCGATATGCGATTTTTAGCACGATCTCTATACCTTCCTTACCAAGGGTAGCGGGAGGTAAAAATGCTTTATTTTCAAATATAAAATTTAAAAATAACTATACTTACTACATATAAATAACAAAATAAAGTACGTATAAGCATATTACATAAATCTATATTAAAGTCAATAGTAAATCTAAGAAACTGTGAGAAATTCGGTGATTGTGCTCTGTTTAATGTTCGCTTCTTCTGCATTAAATTCTTAATAATCTCGATCTTTTCTTTAATCGATATAGTAACGTGTTTTCTTTTGGAAGTTATCTTAGCTTTAAAATGCAGTGGAAATTTAAATCAGTAATAGACAAAGGTCTAATAAACAATGAACAGTAAACAGTGCTGTTCTTAGAGAATATGAAATCAAAGGATTCTATCATTTCGGTAGCAGAATACACGAATCTATGGGATTCCCTCATTTAAGTAACAGAGAACATGAAACCAAGTGATTCCCTCATTTAGGTAGCAGGAATAATTTTGCTGTTTGGATTAACGAGGCGTTGTTCGGATTATGGCTCCGAGTTGTCGCTGTTCGGATTACTGGAGGTTCGGATTAGAGCATGTATGGATTAAAGAGGTCATACACTGTATAACATAGTAAAATTTCAAACCATTAAGGCACTTTGAAAACGAAATAAATTTTGAGCAAAAAATAAATAGTGCATGCTTAATTATCTCCGAAACTACCAGGATCCCCCCCCCCCCCCCGCAAGAGCTCCTGTTATGTTTTGGCTTAAAATATAACAAAAATTTCAAACCATTATGATATTTGATAACGAAATATTTTTTGATATATTATGAAAACAAAAGCAAATGTCATCTAGTATCAACCTTCTACAACAAAAATTGCGTATCGAAATGGGTTTCGTAATGACTTCATTATGAACGCAAAATATGAAAACTACTTTACTTAGTTTTATTTTTATATTCAACAGTATTCAGTGACAGATTAAAAAAAAATAGTTTGTTACAGAAATAGTTTAATGCAAGATTCAACATAAAAAGGGGCATTCACAAATGAAAATTAGGTTTATGGTTTTTGTTTAGGTTTAAGTCATTCATAAATGTTTAACTTACCTGAAAATTAGTTTTGATATGTACAGACATCTGTGTAAATGCTTCAAAAACAAGATTAAAATATCTGTAGAGCAGTACTCAACAAGAATGCGCCGGGAAACTGTCATTCGCTTGGCATTATTGGTTAAATTTCAGCAATTAAGTTATGACAGTCTCCATGCTCTTCTCGCATTTGTTTAAAAAGCTAAATCCACCAAGTGGATACTAAATAAAGATGGGTGTATATATCTATATTATTTCTGACTCGTTCTCATTGGTGAAGTTTGTGGCGTCAAACTAAATCATAAACCTAAAGTTTGGACCTTGCAATGTTTAGCTTTATGATTTGGATTTAGAGACCCTTAATTCTGAAGTGTGAATGGAGTCATAACATAATATAGGGCCAAAGTCTTTAAATCTAAAGTATAAATCATAAATCTAAACCTAATTTTTATTTGTGAATGCACTTTCAAATTGATCCATATAATTAAATCTACTGTATAGTAATCCAACCCCATTGTTGGTTGTGTAATTAAACATGTTGAAGCACGTTTGAGAAGCTCTGCTTTGGTCGTATTCAGTCCGCAAGTCCATCGTATGCTGCGAATCTAACGATCTTGGTTGGCTATTTTTTGCTAAGAAACAATGAACTGTAAAAATCAACAGAACCGTTACATATCAGACCTGCTTTGACGATTGACGGGCTTTCAATGCTCCGCCGTCAAGCAATTAAATTCAGAGCCTCTCTGTTTGCTATTTGCGTCGTCGGAGTCGGACGCACATAACTGTTCACTTATTCATTACGAACATCGGTTCGGACAAACTCACTCCTTTCTAGAATACTCATATGGAATGGACTTGCGATGGAGAAAGGATTCTGTCCAGATAATTTAACAGTAACAAGTAGAGATTTCATTCAAGATTACAATGAATGAAATAATATCTATGCTAAGTGATATTGCAAATGAAGTTGTTAAATAAAAATAAACATTTGTTATGTTAGGTGTTAACTATTATTCAGAATCTTAGTCATTGATGATTTATTTTTATTTTTTCAAAATCGATGTTTCGCTATACACTAACGAGTACCTTCCTAAGGTTAAGTAGGATCTTACAAATTCACATTCAGTGATACAAATATCGTTCAAAAATTATCCTTTTCCTGATAATTCTACTACTATATAAAAAATCTGATGTGGCCAACACAATACCTCCCGCCATTTACAGCCCGCGTCATAAAAAAGATTAAGCCAATCCTTATTTTTGGATTAGCGTATTTTACTCTAATTTTGGCAGTTTATTTCTTAAAATATAGTCTAATCTGATCCAAGTAACTACCTTTTTTGATAATAAAATGAAGATTAAATTTTAAATAGGGCGCGAGCAGACACGTGACTCGAGCGACCTTGACGTGCTTGGAATCAGCTGATTTGTGTGCGCATGTCATTTTGACAAGAACAATGTCACGTTAACAATACCAATGTTTTGATTTATTTTGATTTTGAACTGCTTTAATGTTATTATTTTACAATTATTAAGCAGTAAAACATATGAAATTAAAAATAATATTTTAGCAGTTAAAAATCAAAATAAATCAAAACATTGGTATTGTCAACGTGACATTGTTCTTGTCAAAATGACATGCGTACACAAATCAGCAGATTTCAAGCACGTTAAGGTCACTCGAGTCACGTGTCTGCTCGCGCCCTATTCGCAATCGAAATTAACGATAGAGCCGCTGATTTTCGAAACAATATGGCCGCCATACGATGGGTTTGACATATGACAGTTCACATTAGTCACTGAGTTTCGTTGACTGTCTATACATACCGAGTTTAAAAACTTATTTATATGAAGGCGATAAGTTAAAATATTTAATTATTAATTACTACATTACTCACTCAGCTGTCACTTATTCAATATGGCGCTTGTACGATTGCTTTCCGTAGTACCGATTTGCGCCACTAGAGGGGAAATTTTATCTACGATTGCAAATACTGGGATAGAATAGAATTCACTAATCCAAAAATGAGGATTAGCTTAAACTATTTTGCGTATCGTTAATTTTTATTAATCTAAATACATATCTACATACTTATGCTGGAAACGTATTGACTTCCTTTCCTATTGTTCTATTTACTTTTTCTTTTTAAAACATTACTATTATTAATTTGAAATGATTCATTCTTTGACAGTGACATTTTTCTGTCAGTTACATACATTTGAATAACTGCGAAACCAAGGATTTTGACCCTAATTCATGCTAATTTACTGAAAACTCACTATCGAATATTTGGACCAAAAGCATTACCTTTCTTACCTTCGGTATGGCGAGAGGTAAAAATAGTATTTATTTCGTAAATAATAAATATAAAAAAAAACAACAAAAGTTTTTTTCAGAATACACATATGATCTATTCGATGTTTTATTTTTAATACTTTTATTTATAATCTTCAAATTAAAATTCATTATATTGTTTTACTACAATTTTTCCAATTGTCTTTCAGCAATGGTCAAATTTATTTCAAAAAGCGTCACTTGTAGTATAGAGTAGTCAATTTAATGGGGTCATTTACCATATTTTTTTCTGAAAGTTGAACTTCATATATAGTATTTGGTCTTTGTCGGATTTAAATTTTTTTTGTAATAACTGAGAAATTATTTTTTAAAAATTGTATGTATTACATGAATTCCGTTCTGATGACGTAGAATTCACGGACTGACATTAATGACGGAATTATCCGACCAAACCCGAACCTGTACAATCTTAACAAGATGTTTCAGATAATAACAGCTGCTATCATTGTCAACCACACGGTATGGTATCATTGTTTGTGATTACTTGAGTTGAAAGTGTCGAAATGGACCCTGGTTATACCAATAACAATAGCTGGGACACCTCCACTTGTTTTATAATTTTTTAGGTTACCGCTAATCAATTTAAAATATGTCTAATTTTCAGCATCGGATTCCAACTGGAGAATGTACAGAAAGTTTGCTATAAATGTTTATAATTGTTATTTTATAAATATACCTACATCAAAATGATCTTCACATCAATACAATGTTCTGGTTTTGGTAATTTCATTGTCATTACATGGACTGTACACTGCCTCAAACCACATTTTTCTAATTGTATGTTTACTTGGAACGTAAAAAAATATTTTCGTTGGTGTATCCTCAGAATTATTAAAACAACCAGGTACGAAACAATTACGTTACATTATAAAACACTGGCGAAAAGAGCACAAACCTCTTTCGTTACAATAAATAACTAACCTCTCTGCCACAGCTGAGTTGCTAAACATGTGTCTTCCAAACGTTTCTTCCAAACGTTAAAACTAATCATGTCCCTCTCTTTTCCGTCTCTTTCTGATGTCTGTGATTGTGACGTCACAGCTTTCAAGGACATTCTATAGAGGGCAAAAATAACAGTTTTCGAAAACAAATAAAATATATTAAGAAATTTATTTGATTAAATTTTAAGTATTTTCTTACATTATTTACATGTGAACTAATGAATTATACTATTCCAAACACTAAAGTCGTTTATGGTAAATGCCCCCATTTCAGAACTCGTCAATAATTGTAAATCTGAAGTCAATTTAATTTCAAAATTCATTAAATGCAATTCAGAATAATTTATTTTAATTCTGAAATTAAATAAATTGACTATGCTGGCTACATTTGACAAGCTTTGAAATTAAGTTAAATATTCCAAATTACAAGTGACGTTTTCTAAAGTACAAGTGGAAATGTGTAATTTGAAAAAAAAATATCATAGATTTGTGCAAAAAAAAGCAATTTCGTTTCCATTTCACAAAGCCCGTAGATAAATGAGAGCTAGCGAAAAGAAATAAATTTCTCGGCATAATATATTAGACAATAAATTTATGAAGTTCGCTCAGGTATGCATCTTATATAGGAGGAGAGATCATAAATTAGTTCTGCAGTAGACTGTCCTTATTTAAAAATCGTCTCATGGGGCGTTCTTCTCATAGGATGCATACCTCCTTTATCATTTTATGTTGTCATACATTATACATAGATTATAATTGGAATATAAATGATAAACCAATTGCAGATAAATTGACTTAAACTTCTTGTTTCTCTTTTCAGCAATACATATCATCATATTTTGTGAATCTTTTCTTTCAACATGAAGAATTATCATAAATTACAGTATACTAAAAATTAATATGTTGTCACTACCTCTTTCCGTATTTTTAGATGTGGTTATTAAGACTATGTCACACCGATATGACATACAGCATGGTGTGCGATGGAAAAAAAGAAGTAACATATTGTCAGGTCATAAGAAATTCTGTTGAACAAAATGAGCAACATATTGTCATATGACAAAATGCTTGATGGATTAGCAGCGCAACTGTTTTCGCATGATAAAATGGGTGATATGAATAAAATTGAGTATATACTTTATACTCCAAAAATGCAAGTAGATACTTCGTTTCGTAAGAATAAAAATATAGAAGTAGATACTCCTTTGAGTATCTACTCCCTATATACAAAACAGTTAAGTATCAACTCAAGTTTGGTATGAATAAAAAATAGTACCTACTAACAAGATGACGTATATACTTGGAAAAATTGGAGTTTGCTAGCGACCAGACTCAGGTTGTTCGCAGAGGCCTTTTGAAATTCTGCAATTAAACTAAATGGCGGAATTAATAAAGTTACGTGCACGAAAACGTACTCCTAGGAGGAGTACTATTTCTCACGATTTAAATAAATTAATAAATAAATACATCATCACGGCATATTACCCTTTGCTGGGTGTGCCACGATTTCAAGGCGTTATACCGATTTTCCGATGAAAACGTTGAGTTCATTACAAACACATTTTTGGGCGAATAAAAGGAAGAAATAAGAGGTGGTGCCGTATCTAATATGGATAAAATAAAAATGGTCCAGTTTTCCTCATATATTTTATAAGGATTCCAAAGCAGAATTTCTATTTTTTTTTCCAGAGTTTGCGATTTTGAAAAAAAAGCATTATTGCAAACCATTATGTCACTATTTTCCGCACTTTTCTCATCCTGATCACTATTACGGTCACTAATCATATCGTGTAACATTTCGACCGGGTGGTATTCGACGGCGTGGAAATATTTGTATTTCGGCAGAACGGACAAAGTGGTGGGGGTACATTTCGACCGCGTGGGATTTCGACCGCGTGGAGTTTCGACCGACTGGAATTTCGACCGCGTGGGATTTCGACCGCGTGGGATTTCGACCGCGTGGAATTTCGACCGCGTGGGATTTCGACCGCGTGGAATTCGACCGCGCGGAACGTACTCATTTGTATCGTGTAACACTTCGACCGGGTGGAATTCGACGGCGTGGAAATATTTGTATTTCGGCAGAACGGACAAAGTGGTGGGGGTATTTCGACCGCATGGGATTTCGACCGCGTGGATTTCGATCGTAAAAATAGTAAAATCTTATTCCAGGAATAAAATGTAGATTAAATTTTAAATACCGGGATAGAATAGAATTCACTATTCCAATAATGAGAAATAGCTTAAACTTTTTGGCGAATCGTTATTTTTTATTAATCTAAATACATACCTACATATTTACTTATGCTGGAAACTGTTTTGATTTCCTTTCCTATTGTTCTATTTACTTTTTTCTTTTTAAAACGTTACTATTATTAATTTGAAATGATTAGTTCTTTGACAGTGACATTTGTCTGTCAGTTACATACATTTGAATAACTGCGTAAGGAGTTTTGTTTGTTTAAAGCATAGGCTTTGGGATTTAAATTATAGATAATTTTATAACTTTATCCATAGTATATGTAGAAAAAGTATTCATACAAATCTGTTGAAAATTTAATAATCTTTAATTTTTATAATAACGTTAATCTCGAAAAATAAAAGGTATTTTTCGAAGAAAAACTATTTTGAGCTTCCAGTAAAGTGCCATTTCCTGTTATCCGATTTACACCAAAATCTAATGTGCTCTTTCCACAATAGAGAAAGTTCGAAATACAAGGTTTCAAAATTTTCTGAATAATAGTATTTGAGTTAGAGTGGAGGATCCAAACATACACACAGACATCATCGTGAAAATGTTAAAATTGAAATTTTTAGCACGACCCCTATACCTCCCTTACCAAGGGTAGCGGGAGGTAAAAATGTAAAAACAGTTTTATATGCATTTTTTAATTCTGTACAACTTTGCACTCGACAGTTTTTGCCGTAAAATGAACAGGAGAGCAGGAAATTGCATAAAATAAAAGTCCCATGTTAAATCCCTATGTTCACACCTGACCGTCAATACTCTGTAGATTCAAAGCCAGTACGCTAATTAAACAAACACAAATTCATCAAATACCAAACATTTCCACTTCTAACAGTATTCTATTACAATGTCTAACGTGTCGCCCATTCCTCATTAATGTGATATGATCTGGGCGCACCATACATTAATTTGCATTCATCTCACCCTGGCTGTGCAGAGCCACCTCTTACAGACTAATGTGAAGACACTTCTACAAAGGTAAGGGACTAGTCGCCGTATTTGGCCGCCTTCTCATTTGCTACCAAACAAGGAATGATAGACCGGACGGGTTTCGAATCGATTGGATTGGCGTCGGGACGGGATGAACAAATTGCACAAAACCTTTTTCTACATCTGAAGATGTACATTTGGTTTATTTTTATACAGCGTATAGATTATTCATTTCTGCTGCCAGTGGTTCTCAAACAAATTGGTGGATTTCCTCAAGTGCGGGGTATTCTACCATTGCAATGAAATCATAAATTTTAATAATTATAAGGTAGCATACGTTAAATTAAGAGTTCTAGTAAAAAGAAAATAATGAAATATTACTTTGTTCTAATAAAAATGTTTTTTTTCAAACGTCATAAAAATGGCATCTTTTGTGACTTGATTCACAAAGTAGAAGTTTCATTTCTACGCCGCCGGAGTAGAAATAGCTAATTTCTACGCCGGCGGAGTAGAAATAAAATAAATAAATATCCATAGAAACTATATAGAATCAGCCAATAAGAAGTAACTTGTACAATAGAAACCTGTATTATCGCCCTAAATGTCACTATAACTCACTAGATAACCTAAGAATAAAGTTACTGACTACCCCTCTTATAAGATTTAAATTGATAACCTATAAAATGAAATATAGACAGTTTACATACTTTTAACGAAATAACAAATAATATAATTAAAGTACAGCAGACGTACAGATTACAATAACAGGGACGGTAATAAAGGTAAGAATACTTCGAATTAAAGTGATACAAAAAGATTATATTGTAGGAAGATGAATTGAAATATAGATAGAAATGTAAAATTTAAGCACAGGATTAACAAAATGAATGAATTACAGTCCTTAAATAAAGAAGAAAAGTATGGGAATATCGCCAAATATTTCTCATCTGAAGCATCAAATAAGAACATATCAAATTGCTCTTTTGTAAGGGCTTTGGATTTTGGGGGGAATATCCTTGTCCTTGTTTTTTTAAATAAGCATGAAGTTTTAAATAATTGTCAATATTTATCCCATGTTTAATGTTTATCATTGAATATTGTGACCACATAGTTCAGCTTTGCATTTTAAATTGATTCACCATTCCCGAAAAGTATGCCGAAAATACGTGTTCAGAATAATTTTTAATGTTTCTCTCATCACACCAATGAAGAAATCTCTTATACGCCGCTTCATAGAATTTGCTAGACAGTTGGGAACAATTTATCAATAGCAGCCTTCGCTAATTCCACAACTTCAGGGAGTGCACATTTTAATTTTTCAAATTCCAATATTTTCAATTTCACACAAAGAGGATATAAAATTATACAATTCTTTTTAAACGTCAAAACGTAAAAGTGTGAAAATTTTCACTTGAATGTTTATAACAAAAAGTGAACACATACGAAAGTATCCATAGCAACAGAGCAATTGAAATCCGCAAACGTACATACTTCACGGAAAATGTTTTTAATAACGTCAAGTTTTAAATTATTTTATTTAAATATGTGCGTTTGAAAAAAAAATATAATGTGTAATTCGGAGTAAAAGTGTCTTTGTGTGCCTCGCATGCAATTGTCCGACTCGCTTCGCTCGTCGTGCAAACTTCCACGCTCGCCACACAAAGTATCACTTTTACTCCTAATAACACAATATACTATTCTTTATTGCAAACGTGACGTCATAGTCCCTGGGAATGTTCCGTTCCTATACTAATCACACTATTTTCTTTCTAATAATTTATACAAATTCCATATAGAAAGATTGTAGCAAAATATCCTACCTATATTTCCAGAGTTATAGCATAGCTAGCAAATATATATGATATTTCATATTTTTATAATTTTTTAACTCTGTATCCATTTAATATGAAGTATAATACATATATACAGAGAATTTATTTTAAAATGCAACATATGGTTTATCACTTCCATTGTTACACACTACTGTCAAAAAATGACAGCAATGTAATATTTGTCCATTTTAAAATGCAACATTATAAATAGTATTGCAGCATAGGAGATAACTCCAGAACACATCACAAATGGTGTCAATTCTTCCTACGAGCGACTAGGATATTGCCTCATTGTGAATGGGGGTATTTTTGAAAATTTATTACATTAAAATTATGAATTTTTGTAACCCAAAGTTTGTTAAGATGTGATACATTAAAGTTTTGATTTTTTATTAATAGTGTGTAGGCTAATTTATTGGAAATTAGTATTGAAAATATATAGCTACAAATTTTTGTATGTTGCATTTTAAATGGACAAATATTACATTGCTGTCATTTTTTGATAGTAGTGTGTAGTAACCATGGAAGTGATTGACCATATGTTGCACATTAAAATAAATTCCCTGTATATATATACATATATATATATATATATATATATATATATATATATATATATATATATATATATATATATATATATATATATATATATATATATATATATATCGTCACTGTTTTAATTTTAGTTATAACTTTTGTAGGATTTCAGTGATAGGGCATGAAAATAGAGCTCGTTCTTGATTATTTCATCAAGCTTTCGGATTTATTTCATCCTTCTTCAGGATGCTGTAAAATTATACATCAATGTACTAAATAGTAGTTAACATTTTAGTATGCAAACTTACAATAATGTGAAGAAGGCTTAACTAAATCCGAAAGCTTGATGAAATAATCAAGAACGAGCTCTATTTTCATGCCCTTTCACTGAAATCCTACAAAAGTTATAACTATATATATATATATATATATATATATATATATATATATATATATATATATATATATATATATATATAAATAATAAAAAAATTCTTTAATATTTATAATAACATTAAATGTGAAAAAATCTGATGTGGACACCACACGACTTCCTTGTACGCAAAACTAATATGAAGTATATATATATATATATATATATATATATATATATATATATATATATATATATATATATATATATATATCGTCACTGTTTTAATTTTAGTTATAACTTTTGTAGGATTTCAGTGAAAGGGCATGAAAATAGAGCTCGTTCTTGATTATTTCATCAAGCTTTCGGATTTATTTCATCCTTCTTCAGGATGCTGTAAAATTATACATCAATGTACTAAATAGTAGTTAACATTTTAGTATGCAAACTTACAATAATGTGAAGAAGGATTAACTAAATCCGAAAGCTTGATGAAATAATCAAGAACGAGCTCTATTTTCATGCCCTTTCACTGAAATCCTACAAAAGTTATAACTATATATATATATATATATATATATATATATATATATATATATATAAATAATAAAAAAATTCTTTAATATTTATAATAACATTAAATGTGAAAAAATCTGATGTGGACACCACACGACTTCCTTGTACGCAAAACTAATATGAAGTATATATATATATATATATATATATATATATATATATATATATATATATATATATATATATATATATCGTCACTGTTTTAATTTTAGTTATAACTTTTGTAGGATTTCAGTGAAAGGGCATGAAAATAGAGCTCGTTCTTGATTATTTCATCAAGCTTTCGGATTTATTTCATCCTTCTTCAGGATGCTGTAAAATTATACATCAATGTACTAAATAGTAGTTAACATTTTAGTATGCAAACTTACAATAATGTGAAGAAGGATTAACTAAATCCGAAAGCTTGATGAAATAATCAAGAACGAGCTCTATTTTCATGCCCTTTCACTGAAATCCTACAAAAGTTATAACTATATATATATATATATATATATATATATATATATATATATATATATATATATAAATAATAAAAAAATTCTTTAATATTTATAATAACATTAAATGTGAAAAAATCTGATGTGGACACCACACGACTTCCTTGTACGCAAAACTAATATGAAGTATATATATATATATATATATATATATCGTCACTGTTTTAATTTTAGTTATAACTTTTGTAGGATTTCAGTGAAAGGGCATGAAAATAGAGCTCGTTCTTGATTATTTCATCAAGCTTTCGGATTTATTTCATCCTTCTTCAGGATGCTGTAAAATTATACATCAATGTACTAAATAGTAGTTAACATTTTAGTATGCAAACTTACAATAATGTGAAGAAGGATTAACTAAATCCGAAAGCTTGATGAAATAATCAAGAACGAGCTCTATTTTCATGCCCTTTCACTGAAATCCTACAAAAGTTATAACTATATATATATATATATATATATATATATATATATATATATATATATATATATATATATATAAATAATAAAAAAATTCTTTAATATTTATAATAACATTAAATGTGAAAAAATCTGATGTGGACACCACACGACTTCCTTGTACGCAAAACTAATATGAAGTATATATATATATATATATATATATATATATATATATATATATATATATATATATATATATATATATATATATCGTCACTGTTTTAATTTTAGTTATAGCTTTTGTAGGATTTCAGTGAAAGGGCATGAAAATAGAGCTCGTTCTTGATTATTTCATCAAGCTTTCGGATTTAGTTAATCCTTCTTCAGGATGCTGTAAAATTATACATCAATGTACTAAATAGTAGTTAACATTTTAGTATGCAAACTTACAATAATGTGAAGAAGGATTAACTAAATCCGAAAGCTTGATGAAATAATCAAGAACGAGCTCTATTTTCATGCCCTTTCACTGAAATCCTACAAAAGTTATAACTATATATATATATATATATATATATATATATATATATATATATATATAAATAATAAAAAAATTCTTTAATATTTATAATAACATTAAATGTGAAAAAATCTGATGTGGACACCACACGACTTCCTTGTACGCAAAACTAATATGAAGTATATATATATATATATATATATATATATATATATATATATATATATATATATATATATATATATCGTCACTGTTTTAATTTTAGTTATAACTTTTGTAGGATTTCAGTGAAAGGGCATGAAAATAGAGCTCGTTCTTGATTATTTCATCAAGCTTTCGGATTTATTTCATCCTTCTTCAGGATGCTGTAAAATTATACATCAATGTACTAAATAGTAGTTAACATTTTAGTATGCAAACTTACAATAATGTGAAGAAGGATTAACTAAATCCGAAAGCTTGATGAAATAATCAAGAACGAGCTCTATTTTCATGCCCTTTCACTGAAATCCTACAAAAGTTATAACTATATATATATATATATATATATATATATATATATATATATATATATATATAAATAATAAAAAAATTCTTTAATATTTATAATAACATTAAATGTGAAAAAATCTGATGTGGACACCACACGACTTCCTTGTACGCAAAACTAATATGAAGTATATATATATATATATATATATATATATATATATATATATATATATATATATATATATATCGTCACTGTTTTAATTTTAGTTATAGCTTTTGTAGGATTTCAGTGAAAGGGCATGAAAATAGAGCTCGTTCTTGATTATTTCATCAAGCTTTCGGATTTAGTTAATCCTTCTTCAGGATGCTGTAAAATTATACATCAATGTACTAAATAGTAGTTAACATTTTAGTATGCAAACTTACAATAATGTGAAGAAGGATTAACTAAATCCGAAAGCTTGATGAAATAATCAAGAACGAGCTCTATTTTCATGCCCTTTCACTGAAATCCTACAAAAGTTATAACTATATATATATATATATATATATATATATATATATATATATATATATATATATATATATATAAATAATAAAAAAATTCTTTAATATTTATAATAACATTAAATGTGAAAAAATCTGATGTGGACACCACACGACTTCCTTGTACGCAAAACTAATATGAAGTATATATATATATATATATATATATATATATATATATATATATATATATATATATATATATATATCGTCACTGTTTTAATTTTAGTTATAGCTTTTGTAGGATTTCAGTGAAAGGGCATGAAAATAGAGCTCGTTCTTGATTATTTCATCAAGCTTTCGGATTTAGTTAATCCTTCTTCAGGATGCTGTAAAATTATACATCAATGTACTAAATAGTAGTTAACATTTTAGTATGCAAACTTACAATAATGTGAAGAAGGATTAACTAAATCCGAAAGCTTGATGAAATAATCAAGAACGAGCTCTATTTTCATGCCCTTTCACTGAAATCCTACAAAAGTTATAACTATATATATATATATATATATATATATATATATATATATATATATATATATATATAAATAATAAAAAAATTCTTTAATATTTATAATAACATTAAATGTGAAAAAATCTGATGTGGACACCACACGACTTCCTTGTACGCAAAACTAATATGAAGTATATATATATATATATATATATATATATATATATATATATATATATATATATATATCGTCACTGTTTTAATTTTAGTTATAGCTTTTGTAGGATTTCAGTGAAAGGGCATGAAAATAGAGCTCGTTCTTGATTATTTCATCAAGCTTTCGGATTTAGTTAATCCTTCTTCAGGATGCTGTAAAATTATACATCAATGTACTAAATAGTAGTTAACATTTTAGTATGCAAACTTACAATAATGTGAAGAAGGATTAACTAAATCCGAAAGCTTGATGAAATAATCAAGAACGAGCTCTATTTTCATGCCCTTTCACTGAAATCCTACAAAAGTTATAACTATATATATATATATATATATATATATATATATATATATATATATATATAAATAATAAAAAAATTCTTTAATATTTATAATAACATTAAATGTGAAAAAATCTGATGTGGACACCACACGACTTCCTTGTACGCAAAACTAATATGAAGTATATATATATATATATATATATATATATATATATATATATATATATATATATATATATATATATCGTCACTGTTTTAATTTTAGTTATAGCTTTTGTAGGATTTCAGTGAAAGGGCATGAAAATAGAGCTCGTTCTTGATTATTTCATCAAGCTTTCGGATTTAGTTAATCCTTCTTCAGGATGCTGTAAAATTATACATCAATGTACTAAATAGTAGTTAACATTTTAGTATGCAAACTTACAATAATGTGAAGAAGGATTAACTAAATCCGAAAGCTTGATGAAATAATCAAGAACGAGCTCTATTTTCATGCCCTTTCACTGAAATCCTACAAAAGTTATAACTATATATATATATATATATATATATATATATATATATATATATATATATATATATATAAATAATAAAAAAATTCTTTAATATTTATAATAACATTAAATGTGAAAAAATCTGATGTGGACACCACACGACTTCCTTGTACGCAAAACTATAATATGAAGTATATATATATATATATATATATATATATATATATATATATATATATATATATATATCGTCACTGTTTTAATTTTAGTTATAGCTTTTGTAGGATTTCAGTGAAAGGGCATGAAAATAGAGCTCGTTCTTGATTATTTCATCAAGCTTTCGGATTTAGTTAATCCTTCTTCAGGATGCTGTAAAATTATACATCAATGTACTAAATAGTAGTTAACATTTTAGTATGCAAACTTACAATAATGTGAAGAAGGATTAACTAAATCCGAAAGCTTGATGAAATAATCAAGAACGAGCTCTATTTTCATGCCCTTTCACTGAAATCCTACAAAAGTTATAACTATATATATATATATATATATATATATATATATATATATATATATATATATATAAATAATAAAAAAATTCTTTAATATTTATAATAACATTAAATGTGAAAAAATCTGATGTGGACACCACACGACTTCCTTGTACGCAAAACTAATATGAAGTATATATATATATATATATATATATATATATATATATATATATATATATATATATATATATATATATATATATCGTCACTGTTTTAATTTTAGTTATAGCTTTTGTAGGATTTCAGTGAAAGGGCATGAAAATAGAGCTCGTTCTTGATTATTTCATCAAGCTTTCGGATTTAGTTAATCCTTCTTCAGGATGCTGTAAAATTATACATCAATGTACTAAATAGTAGTTAACATTTTAGTATGCAAACTTACAATAATGTGAAGAAGGATTAACTAAATCCGAAAGCTTGATGAAATAATCAAGAACGAGCTCTATTTTCATGCCCTTTCACTGAAATCCTACAAAAGTTATAACTATATATATATATATATATATATATATATATATATATATATATATATATATATATATATATATATATATAAATAATAAAAAAATTCTTTAATATTTATAATAACATTAAATGTGAAAAAATCTGATGTGGACACCACACGACTTCCTTGTACGCAAAACTAATATGAAGTATATATATATATATATATATATATATATATATATATATATATATATATATATATATATATATATATATATATATATCGTCACTGTTTTAATTTTAGTTATAGCTTTTGTAGGATTTCAGTGAAAGGGCATGAAAATAGAGCTCGTTCTTGATTATTTCATCAAGCTTTCGGATTTAGTTAATCCTTCTTCAGGATGCTGTAAAATTATACATCAATGTACTAAATAGTAGTTAACATTTTAGTATGCAAACTTACAATAATGTGAAGAAGGATTAACTAAATCCGAAAGCTTGATGAAATAATCAAGAACGAGCTCTATTTTCATGCCCTTTCACTGAAATCCTACAAAAGTTATAACTATATATATATATATATATATATATATATATATATATATATATATATATATAAATAATAAAAAAATTCTTTAATATTTATAATAACATTAAATGTGAAAAAATCTGATGTGGACACCACACGACTTCCTTGTACGCAAAACTAATATGAAGTATATATATATATATATATATATATATATATATATATATATATATATATATATATATATATCGTCACTGTTTTAATTTTAGTTATAGCTTTTGTAGGATTTCAGTGAAAGGGCATGAAAATAGAGCTCGTTCTTGATTATTTCATCAAGCTTTCGGATTTAGTTAATCCTTCTTCAGGATGCTGTAAAATTATACATCAATGTACTAAATAGTAGTTAACATTTTAGTATGCAAACTTACAATAATGTGAAGAAGGATTAACTAAATCCGAAAGCTTGATGAAATAATCAAGAACGAGCTCTATTTTCATGCCCTTTCACTGAAATCCTACAAAAGTTATAACTATATATATATATATATATATATATATATATATATATATATATAAATAATAAAAAAATTCTTTAATATTTATAATAACATTAAATGTGAAAAAATCTGATGTGGACACCACACGACTTCCTTGTACGCAAAACTAATATGAAGTATATATATATATATATATATATATATATATATATATATATATATATATATATATATCGTCACTGTTTTAATTTTAGTTATAACTTTTGTAGGATTTCAGTGAAAGGGCATGAAAATAGAGCTCGTTCTTGATTATTTCATCAAGCTTTCGGATTTATTTCATCCTTCTTCAGGATGCTGTAAAATTATACATCAATGTACTAAATAGTAGTTAACATTTTAGTATGCAAACTTACAATAATGTGAAGAAGGATTAACTAAATCCGAAAGCTTGATGAAATAATCAAGAACGAGCTCTATTTTCATGCCCTTTCACTGAAATCCTACAAAAGTTATAACTATATATATATATATATATATATATATATATATATATATATATATATATATATAAATATAATAAAAAAATTCTTTAATATTTATAATAACATTAAATGTGAAAAAATCTGATGTGGACACCACACGACTTCCTTGTACGCAAAACTAATATGAAGTATATATATATATATATATATATATATATATATATATATATATATATATATATATATATCGTCACTGTTTTAATTTTAGTTATAGCTTTTGTAGGATTTCAGTGAAAGGGCATGAAAATAGAGCTCGTTCTTGATTATTTCATCAAGCTTTCGGATTTAGTTAATCCTTCTTCAGGATGCTGTAAAATTATACATCAATGTACTAAATAGTAGTTAACATTTTAGTATGCAAACTTACAATAATGTGAAGAAGGATTAACTAAATCCGAAAGCTTGATGAAATAATCAAGAACGAGCTCTATTTTCATGCCCTTTCACTGAAATCCTACAAAAGTTATAACTATATATATATATATATATATATATATATATATATATATATATATATATATATATAAATAATAAAAAAATTCTTTAATATTTATAATAACATTAAATGTGAAAAAATCTGATGTGGACACCACACGACTTCCTTGTACGCAAAACTAATATGAAGTATATATATATATATATATATATATATATATATATATATATATATATATATATATATATATATCGTCACTGTTTTAATTTTAGTTATAGCTTTTGTAGGATTTCAGTGAAAGGGCATGAAAATAGAGCTCGTTCTTGATTATTTCATCAAGCTTTCGGATTTAGTTAATCCTTCTTCAGGATGCTGTAAAATTATACATCAATGTACTAAATAGTAGTTAACATTTTAGTATGCAAACTTACAATAATGTGAAGAAGGATTAACTAAATCCGAAAGCTTGATGAAATAATCAAGAACGAGCTCTATTTTCATGCCCTTTCACTGAAATCCTACAAAAGTTATAACTATATATATATATATATATATATATATATATATATATATATATATATATAAATAATAAAAAAATTCTTTAATATTTATAATAACATTAAATGTGAAAAAATCTGATGTGGACACCACACGACTTCCTTGTACGCAAAACTAATATGAAGTATATATATATATATATATATATATATATATATATATATATATATATATATATATATATATCGTCACTGTTTTAATTTTAGTTATAGCTTTTGTAGGATTTCAGTGAAAGGGCATGAAAATAGAGCTCGTTCTTGATTATTTCATCAAGCTTTCGGATTTAGTTAATCCTTCTTCAGGATGCTGTAAAATTATACATCAATGTACTAAATAGTAGTTAACATTTTAGTATGCAAACTTACAATAATGTGAAGAAGGATTAACTAAATCCGAAAGCTTGATGAAATAATCAAGAACGAGCTCTATTTTCATGCCCTTTCACTGAAATCCTACAAAAGTTATAACTATATATATATATATATATATATATATATATATATATATATATATATATATATAAATAATAAAAAAATTCTTTAATATTTATAATAACATTAAATGTGAAAAAATCTGATGTGGACACCACACGACTTCCTTGTACGCAAAACTAATATGAAGTATATATATATATATATATATATATATATATATATATATATATATATATATATATATATATATCGTCACTGTTTTAATTTTAGTTATAGCTTTTGTAGGATTTCAGTGAAAGGGCATGAAAATAGAGCTCGTTCTTGATTATTTCATCAAGCTTTCGGATTTAGTTAATCCTTCTTCAGGATGCTGTAAAATTATACATCAATGTACTAAATAGTAGTTAACATTTTAGTATGCAAACTTACAATAATGTGAAGAAGGATTAACTAAATCCGAAAGCTTGATGAAATAATCAAGAACGAGCTCTATTTTCATGCCCTTTCACTGAAATCCTACAAAAGTTATAACTATATATATATATATATATATATATATATATATATATATATATATAAATAATAAAAAAATTCTTTAATATTTATAATAACATTAAATGTGAAAAAATCTGATGTGGACACCACACGACTTCCTTGTACGCAAAACTAATATGAAGTATATATATATATATATATATATATATATATATATATATATATATATATATATATATATATATATCGTCACTGTTTTAATTTTAGTTATAGCTTTTGTAGGATTTCAGTGAAAGGGCATGAAAATAGAGCTCGTTCTTGATTATTTCATCAAGCTTTCGGATTTAGTTAATCCTTCTTCAGGATGCTGTAAAATTATACATCAATGTACTAAATAGTAGTTAACATTTTAGTATGCAAACTTACAATAATGTGAAGAAGGATTAACTAAATCCGAAAGCTTGATGAAATAATCAAGAACGAGCTCTATTTTCATGCCCTTTCACTGAAATCCTACAAAAGTTATAACTATATATATATATATATATATATATATATATATATATATATATATATATATATAAATAATAAAAAAATTCTTTAATATTTATAATAACATTAAATGTGAAAAAATCTGATGTGGACACCACACGACTTCCTTGTACGCAAAACTAATATGAAGTATATATATATATATATATATATATATATATATATATATATATATATATATATATATATCGTCACTGTTTTAATTTTAGTTATAGCTTTTGTAGGATTTCAGTGAAAGGGCATGAAAATAGAGCTCGTTCTTGATTATTTCATCAAGCTTTCGGATTTAGTTAATCCTTCTTCAGGATGCTGTAAAATTATACATCAATGTACTAAATAGTAGTTAACATTTTAGTATGCAAACTTACAATAATGTGAAGAAGGATTAACTAAATCCGAAAGCTTGATGAAATAATCAAGAACGAGCTCTATTTTCATGCCCTTTCACTGAAATCCTACAAAAGTTATAACTATATATATATATATATATATATATATATATATATATATAAATAATAAAAAAATTCTTTAATATTTATAATAACATTAAATGTGAAAAAATCTGATGTGGACACCACACGACTTCCTTGTACGCAAAACTAATATGAAGTATATATATATATATATATATATATATATATATATATATATATATATATATATATATATATATCGTCACTGTTTTAATTTTAGTTATAGCTTTTGTAGGATTTCAGTGAAAGGGCATGAAAATAGAGCTCGTTCTTGATTATTTCATCAAGCTTTCGGATTTAGTTAATCCTTCTTCAGGATGCTGTAAAATTATACATCAATGTACTAAATAGTAGTTAACATTTTAGTATGCAAACTTACAATAATGTGAAGAAGGATTAACTAAATCCGAAAGCTTGATGAAATAATCAAGAACGAGCTCTATTTTCATGCCCTTTCACTGAAATCCTACAAAAGTTATAACTATATATATATATATATATATATATATATATATATATATATATATATATATATATAAATAATAAAAAAATTCTTTAATATTTATAATAACATTAAATGTGAAAAAATCTGATGTGGACACCACACGACTTCCTTGTACGCAAAACTAATATGAAGTATGATATATATATATATATATATATATATATATATATATATATATATATATATATATATATATCGTCACTGTTTTAATTTTAGTTATAGCTTTTGTAGGATTTCAGTGAAAGGGCATGAAAATAGAGCTCGTTCTTGATTATTTCATCAAGCTTTCGGATTTAGTTAATCCTTCTTCAGGATGCTGTAAAATTATACATCAATGTACTAAATAGTAGTTAACATTTTAGTATGCAAACTTACAATAATGTGAAGAAGGATTAACTAAATCCGAAAGCTTGATGAAATAATCAAGAACGAGCTCTATTTTCATGCCCTTTCACTGAAATCCTACAAAAGTTATAACTATATATATATATATATATATATATATATATATATATATATATATAAATAATAAAAAAATTCTTTAATATTTATAATAACATTAAATGTGAAAAAATCTGATGTGGACACCACACGACTTCCTTGTACGCAAAACTAATATGAAGTATATATATATATATATATATATATATATATATATATATATATATATATATATATCGTCACTGTTTTAATTTTAGTTATAGCTTTTGTAGGATTTCAGTGAAAGGGCATGAAAATAGAGCTCGTTCTTGATTATTTCATCAAGCTTTCGGATTTAGTTAATCCTTCTTCAGGATGCTGTAAAATTATACATCAATGTACTAAATAGTAGTTAACATTTTAGTATGCAAACTTACAATAATGTGAAGAAGGATTAACTAAATCCGAAAGCTTGATGAAATAATCAAGAACGAGCTCTATTTTCATGCCCTTTCACTGAAATCCTACAAAAGTTATAACTATATATATATATATATATATATATATATATATATATATATATATATATATATATAAATAATAAAAAAATTCTTTAATATTTATAATAACATTAAATGTGAAAAAATCTGATGTGGACACCACACGACTTCCTTGTACGCAAAACTAATATGAAGTATATATATATATATATATATATATATATATATATATATATATATATATATATATATATATATCGTCACTGTTTTAATTTTAGTTATAGCTTTTGTAGGATTTCAGTGAAAGGGCATGAAAATAGAGCTCGTTCTTGATTATTTCATCAAGCTTTCGGATTTAGTTAATCCTTCTTCAGGATGCTGTAAAATTATACATCAATGTACTAAATAGTAGTTAACATTTTAGTATGCAAACTTACAATAATGTGAAGAAGGATTAACTAAATCCGAAAGCTTGATGAAATAATCAAGAACGAGCTCTATTTTCATGCCCTTTCACTGAAATCCTACAAAAGTTATAACTATATATATATATATATATATATATATATATATATATATATATATAAATAATAAAAAAATTCTTTAATATTTATAATAACATTAAATGTGAAAAAATCTGATGTGGACACCACACGACTTCCTTGTACGCAAAACTAATATGAAGTATATATATATATATATATATATATATATATATATATATATATATATATATATATATATATATCGTCACTGTTTTAATTTTAGTTATAGCTTTTGTAGGATTTCAGTGAAAGGGCATGAAAATAGAGCTCGTTCTTGATTATTTCATCAAGCTTTCGGATTTAGTTAATCCTTCTTCAGGATGCTGTAAAATTATACATCAATGTACTAAATAGTAGTTAACATTTTAGTATGCAAACTTACAATAATGTGAAGAAGGATTAACTAAATCCGAAAGCTTGATGAAATAATCAAGAACGAGCTCTATTTTCATGCCCTTTCACTGAAATCCTACAAAAGTTATAACTATATATATATATATATATATATATATATATATATATATATATATATATATATATATAATAAAAAAATTCTTTAATATTTATAATAACATTAAATGTGAAAAAATCTGATGTGGACACCACACGACTTCCTTGTACGCAAAACTAATATGAAGTATATATATATATATATATATATATATATATATATATATATATATATATATATATATATATATATATCGTCACTGTTTTAATTTTAGTTATAGCTTTTGTAGGATTTCAGTGAAAGGGCATGAAAATAGAGCTCGTTCTTGATTATTTCATCAAGCTTTCGGATTTAGTTAATCCTTCTTCAGGATGCTGTAAAATTATACATCAATGTACTAAATAGTAGTTAACATTTTAGTATGCAAACTTACAATAATGTGAAGAAGGATTAACTAAATCCGAAAGCTTGATGAAATAATCAAGAACGAGCTCTATTTTCATGCCCTTTCACTGAAATCCTACAAAAGTTATAACTATATATATATATATATATATATATATATATATATATATATATATAAATAATAAAAAAATTCTTTAATATTTATAATAACATTAAATGTGAAAAAATCTGATGTGGACACCACACGACTTCCTTGTACGCAAAACTAATATGAAGTATATATATATATATATATATATATATATATATATATATATATATATATATATATATATATATATATCGTCACTGTTTTAATTTTAGTTATAGCTTTTGTAGGATTTCAGTGAAAGGGCATGAAAATAGAGCTCGTTCTTGATTATTTCATCAAGCTTTCGGATTTAGTTAATCCTTCTTCAGGATGCTGTAAAATTATACATCAATGTACTAAATAGTAGTTAACATTTTAGTATGCAAACTTACAATAATGTGAAGAAGGATTAACTAAATCCGAAAGCTTGATGAAATAATCAAGAACGAGCTCTATTTTCATGCCCTTTCACTGAAATCCTACAAAAGTTATAACTATATATATATATATATATATATATATATATATATATATATAAATAATAAAAAAATTCTTTAATATTTATAATAACATTAAATGTGAAAAAATCTGATGTGGACACCACACGACTTCCTTGTACGCAAAACTAATATGAAGTATATATATATATATATATATATATATATATATATATATATATATATATATATATATATATCGTCACTGTTTTAATTTTAGTTATAGCTTTTGTAGGATTTCAGTGAAAGGGCATGAAAATAGAGCTCGTTCTTGATTATTTCATCAAGCTTTCGGATTTAGTTAATCCTTCTTCAGGATGCTGTAAAATTATACATCAATGTACTAAATAGTAGTTAACATTTTAGTATGCAAACTTACAATAATGTGAAGAAGGATTAACTAAATCCGAAAGCTTGATGAAATAATCAAGAACGAGCTCTATTTTCATGCCCTTTCACTGAAATCCTACAAAAGAAAGTTATAACTATATATATATATATATATATATATATATATATATATATATATATATATATATAAATAATAAAAAAATTCTTTAATATTTATAATAACATTAAATGTGAAAAAATCTGATGTGGACACCACACGACTTCCTTGTACGCAAAACTAATATGAAGTATATATATATATATATATATATATATATATATATATATATATATATATATAT
>OY720459.1:45719016-45749016 GCA_963082715.1 Harpalus rubripes
TTAACTAAATCCGAAAGCTTGATGAAATAATCAAGAACGAGCTCTATTTTCATGCCCTTTCACTGAAATCCTACAAAAGTTATAACTATATATATATATATATATATATATATATATATATATATATATATATATATATATATATATAAATAATAAAAAAATTCTTTAATATTTATAATAACATTAAATGTGAAAAAATCTGATGTGGACACCACACGACTTCCTTGTACGCAAAACTAATATGAAGTATATATATATATATATATATATATATATATATATATATATATATATATATATATATATCGTCACTGTTTTAATTTTAGTTATAGCTTTTGTAGGATTTCAGTGAAAGGGCATGAAAATAGAGCTCGTTCTTGATTATTTCATCAAGCTTTCGGATTTAGTTAATCCTTCTTCAGGATGCTGTAAAATTATACATCAATGTACTAAATAGTAGTTAACATTTTAGTATGCAAACTTACAATAATGTGAAGAAGGATTAACTAAATCCGAAAGCTTGATGAAATAATCAAGAACGAGCTCTATTTTCATGCCCTTTCACTGAAATCCTACAAAAGTTATAACTATATATATATATATATATATATATATATATATATATATATATATATATATATATATAAATAATAAAAAAATTCTTTAATATTTATAATAACATTAAATGTGAAAAAATCTGATGTGGACACCACACGACTTCCTTGTACGCAAAACTAATATGAAGTATATATATATATATATATATATATATATATATATATATATATATATATATATATATATCGTCACTGTTTTAATTTTAGTTATAGCTTTTGTAGGATTTCAGTGAAAGGGCATGAAAATAGAGCTCGTTCTTGATTATTTCATCAAGCTTTCGGATTTAGTTAATCCTTCTTCAGGATGCTGTAAAATTATACATCAATGTACTAAATAGTAGTTAACATTTTAGTATGCAAACTTACAATAATGTGAAGAAGGATTAACTAAATCCGAAAGCTTGATGAAATAATCAAGAACGAGCTCTATTTTCATGCCCTTTCACTGAAATCCTACAAAAGTTATAACTATATATATATATATATATATATATATATATATATATATATATATATATAAATAATAAAAAAATTCTTTAATATTTATAATAACATTAAATGTGAAAAAATCTGATGTGGACACCACACGACTTCCTTGTACGCAAAACTAATATGAAGTATATATATATATATATATATATATATATATATATATATATATATATATATATATATATATATATATATATATATATCGTCACTGTTTTAATTTTAGTTATAGCTTTTGTAGGATTTCAGTGAAAGGGCATGAAAATAGAGCTCGTTCTTGATTATTTCATCAAGCTTTCGGATTTAGTTAATCCTTCTTCAGGATGCTGTAAAATTATACATCAATGTACTAAATAGTAGTTAACATTTTAGTATGCAAACTTACAATAATGTGAAGAAGGATTAACTAAATCCGAAAGCTTGATGAAATAATCAAGAACGAGCTCTATTTTCATGCCCTTTCACTGAAATCCTACAAAAGTTATAACTATATATATATATATATATATATATATATATATATATATAAATAATAAAAAAATTCTTTAATATTTATAATAACATTAAATGTGAAAAAATCTGATGTGGACACCACACGACTTCCTTGTACGCAAAACTAATATGAAGTATATATATATATATATATATATATATATATATATATATATATATATATATATAATATATATATATATATCGTCACTGTTTTAATTTTAGTTATAGCTTTTGTAGGATTTCAGTGAAAGGGCATGAAAATAGAGCTCGTTCTTGATTATTTCATCAAGCTTTCGGATTTAGTTAATCCTTCTTCAGGATGCTGTAAAATTATACATCAATGTACTAAATAGTAGTTAACATTTTAGTATGCAAACTTACAATAATGTGAAGAAGGATTAACTAAATCCGAAAGCTTGATGAAATAATCAAGAACGAGCTCTATTTTCATGCCCTTTCACTGAAATCCTACAAAAGTTATAACTATATATATATATATATATATATATATATATATATATATATATATAAATAATAAAAAAATTCTTTAATATTTATAATAACATTAAATGTGAAAAAATCTGATGTGGACACCACACGACTTCCTTGTACGCAAAACTAATATGAAGTATATATATATATATATATATATATATATATATATATATATATATATATATATATATATATATATATCGTCACTGTTTTAATTTTAGTTATAGCTTTTGTAGGATTTCAGTGAAAGGGCATGAAAATAGAGCTCGTTCTTGATTATTTCATCAAGCTTTCGGATTTAGTTAATCCTTCTTCAGGATGCTGTAAAATTATACATCAATGTACTAAATAGTAGTTAACATTTTAGTATGCAAACTTACAATAATGTGAAGAAGGATTAACTAAATCCGAAAGCTTGATGAAATAATCAAGAACGAGCTCTATTTTCATGCCCTTTCACTGAAATCCTACAAAAGTTATAACTATATATATATATATATATATATATATATATATATATATATATAAATAATAAAAAAATTCTTTAATATTTATAATAACATTAAATGTGAAAAAATCTGATGTGGACACCACACGACTTCCTTGTACGCAAAACTAATATGAAGTATATATATATATATATATATATATATATATATATATATATATATATATATATATATCGTCACTGTTTTAATTTTAGTTATAGCTTTTGTAGGATTTCAGTGAAAGGGCATGAAAATAGAGCTCGTTCTTGATTATTTCATCAAGCTTTCGGATTTAGTTAATCCTTCTTCAGGATGCTGTAAAATTATACATCAATGTACTAAATAGTAGTTAACATTTTAGTATGCAAACTTACAATAATGTGAAGAAGGATTAACTAAATCCGAAAGCTTGATGAAATAATCAAGAACGAGCTCTATTTTCATGCCCTTTCACTGAAATCCTACAAAAGTTATAACTATATATATATATATATATATATATATATATATATATATATATATATATATATAAATAATAAAAAAATTCTTTAATATTTATAATAACATTAAATGTGAAAAAATCTGATGTGGACACCACACGACTTCCTTGTACGCAAAACTAATATGAAGTATATATATATATATATATATATATATATATATATATATATATATATATATATATATATATATCGTCACTGTTTTAATTTTAGTTATAGCTTTTGTAGGATTTCAGTGAAAGGGCATGAAAATAGAGCTCGTTCTTGATTATTTCATCAAGCTTTCGGATTTAGTTAATCCTTCTTCAGGATGCTGTAAAATTATACATCAATGTACTAAATAGTAGTTAACATTTTAGTATGCAAACTTACAATAATGTGAAGAAGGATTAACTAAATCCGAAAGCTTGATGAAATAATCAAGAACGAGCTCTATTTTCATGCCCTTTCACTGAAATCCTACAAAAGTTATAACTATATATATATATATATATATATATATATATATATATATATATATATATATATATATATATATATATATATAAATAATAAAAAAATTCTTTAATATTTATAATAACATTAAATGTGAAAAAATCTGATGTGGACACCACACGACTTCCTTGTACGCAAAACTAATATGAAGTATATATATATATATATATATATATATATATATATATATATATATATATATATCGTCACTGTTTTAATTTTAGTTATAGCTTTTGTAGGATTTCAGTGAAAGGGCATGAAAATAGAGCTCGTTCTTGATTATTTCATCAAGCTTTCGGATTTAGTTAATCCTTCTTCAGGATGCTGTAAAATTATACATCAATGTACTAAATAGTAGTTAACATTTTAGTATGCAAACTTACAATAATGTGAAGAAGGATTAACTAAATCCGAAAGCTTGATGAAATAATCAAGAACGAGCTCTATTTTCATGCCCTTTCACTGAAATCCTACAAAAGTTATAACTATATATATATATATATATATATATATATATATATATATATATATATATATATATATATATATATATATATATATAAATAATAAAAAAATTCTTTAATATTTATAATAACATTAAATGTGAAAAAATCTGATGTGGACACCACACGACTTCCTTGTACGCAAAACTAATATGAAGTATATATATATATATATATATATATATATATATATATATATATATATATATATATATATATATATATATATATATATATATATCGTCACTGTTTTAATTTTAGTTATAGCTTTTGTAGGATTTCAGTGAAAGGGCATGAAAATAGAGCTCGTTCTTGATTATTTCATCAAGCTTTCGGATTTAGTTAATCCTTCTTCAGGATGCTGTAAAATTATACATCAATGTACTAAATAGTAGTTAACATTTTAGTATGCAAACTTACAATAATGTGAAGAAGGATTAACTAAATCCGAAAGCTTGATGAAATAATCAAGAACGAGCTCTATTTTCATGCCCTTTCACTGAAATCCTACAAAAGTTATAACTATATATATATATATATATATATATATATATATATATATATATATATATATATATATATATATATATATATATATATATATATATATATAAATAATAAAAAAATTCTTTAATATTTATAATAACATTAAATGTGAAAAAATCTGATGTGGACACCACACGACTTCCTTGTACGCAAAACTAATATGAAGTATATATATATATATATATATATATATATATATATATATATATATATATATATATATATATATATATATATATATATATATCGTCACTGTTTTAATTTTAGTTATAGCTTTTGTAGGATTTCAGTGAAAGGGCATGAAAATAGAGCTCGTTCTTGATTATTTCATCAAGCTTTCGGATTTAGTTAATCCTTCTTCAGGATGCTGTAAAATTATACATCAATGTACTAAATAGTAGTTAACATTTTAGTATGCAAACTTACAATAATGTGAAGAAGGATTAACTAAATCCGAAAGCTTGATGAAATAATCAAGAACGAGCTCTATTTTCATGCCCTTTCACTGAAATCCTACAAAAGTTATAACTATATATATATATATATATATATATATATATATATATATATATATATATATATATATATATATAAATAATAAAAAAATTCTTTAATATTTATAATAACATTAAATGTGAAAAAATCTGATGTGGACACCACACGACTTCCTTGTACGCAAAACTAATATGAAGTATATATATATATATATATATATATATATATATATATATATATATATATATATATATATATATATATCGTCACTGTTTTAATTTTAGTTATAGCTTTTGTAGGATTTCAGTGAAAGGGCATGAAAATAGAGCTCGTTCTTGATTATTTCATCAAGCTTTCGGATTTAGTTAATCCTTCTTCAGGATGCTGTAAAATTATACATCAATGTACTAAATAGTAGTTAACATTTTAGTATGCAAACTTACAATAATGTGAAGAAGGATTAACTAAATCCGAAAGCTTGATGAAATAATCAAGAACGAGCTCTATTTTCATGCCCTTTCACTGAAATCCTACAAAAGTTATAACTATATATATATATATATATATATATATATATATATATATAAATAATAAAAAAATTCTTTAATATTTATAATAACATTAAATGTGAAAAAATCTGATGTGGACACCACACGACTTCCTTGTACGCAAAACTAATATGAAGTATATATATATATATATATATATATATATATATATATATATATATATATATATATATATATATATATATATATATATATATATATCGTCACTGTTTTAATTTTAGTTATAGCTTTTGTAGGATTTCAGTGAAAGGGCATGAAAATAGAGCTCGTTCTTGATTATTTCATCAAGCTTTCGGATTTATTTCATCCTTCTTCAGGATGCTGTAAAATTATACATCAATGTACTAAATAGTAGTTAACATTTTAGTATGCAAACTTACAATAATGTGAAGAAGGATTAACTAAATCCGAAAGCTTGATGAAATAATCAAGAACGAGCTCTATTTTCATGCCCTTTCACTGAAATCCTACAAAAGTTATAACTATATATATATATATATATATATATATATATATATATATATATATATATATATATATATATAAATAATAAAAAAATTCTTTAATATTTATAATAACATTAAATGTGAAAAAATCTGATGTGGACACCACACGACTTCCTTGTACGCAAAACTAATATGAAGTATATATATATATATATATATATATATATATATATATATATATATATATATATATATATATATATATCGTCACTGTTTTAATTTTAGTTATAGCTTTTGTAGGATTTCAGTGAAAGGGCATGAAAATAGAGCTCGTTCTTGATTATTTCATCAAGCTTTCGGATTTAGTTAATCCTTCTTCAGGATGCTGTAAAATTATACATCAATGTACTAAATAGTAGTTAACATTTTAGTATGCAAACTTACAATAATGTGAAGAAGGATTAACTAAATCCGAAAGCTTGATGAAATAATCAAGAACGAGCTCTATTTTCATGCCCTTTCACTGAAATCCTACAAAAGTTATAACTATATATATATATATATATATATATATATATATATATATATATATATATATAAATAATAAAAAAATTCTTTAATATTTATAATAACATTAAATGTGAAAAAATCTGATGTGGACACCACACGACTTCCTTGTACGCAAAACTAATATGAAGTATATATATATATATATATATATATATATATATATATATATATATATATATATATATATATATATATATCGTCACTGTTTTAATTTTAGTTATAGCTTTTGTAGGATTTCAGTGAAAGGGCATGAAAATAGAGCTCGTTCTTGATTATTTCATCAAGCTTTCGGATTTATTTCATCCTTCTTCAGGATGCTGTAAAATTATACATCAATGTACTAAATAGTAGTTAACATTTTAGTATGCAAACTTACAATAATGTGAAGAAGGATTAACTAAATCCGAAAGCTTGATGAAATAATCAAGAACGAGCTCTATTTTCATGCCCTTTCACTGAAATCCTACAAAAGTTATAACTATATATATATATATATATATATATATATATATATATATATATATATATATATATAAATAATAAAAAAATTCTTTAATATTTATAATAACATTAAATGTGAAAAAATCTGATGTGGACACCACACGACTTCCTTGTACGCAAAACTAATATGAAGTATATATATATATATATATATATATATATATATATATATATATATATATATATATATATATCGTCACTGTTTTAATTTTAGTTATAGCTTTTGTAGGATTTCAGTGAAAGGGCATGAAAATAGAGCTCGTTCTTGATTATTTCATCAAGCTTTCGGATTTAGTTAATCCTTCTTCAGGATGCTGTAAAATTATACATCAATGTACTAAATAGTAGTTAACATTTTAGTATGCAAACTTACAATAATGTGAAGAAGGATTAACTAAATCCGAAAGCTTGATGAAATAATCAAGAACGAGCTCTATTTTCATGCCCTTTCACTGAAATCCTACAAAAGTTATAACTATATATATATATATATATATATATATATATATATATATATATATATATATATATATATATAAATAATAAAAAAATTCTTTAATATTTATAATAACATTAAATGTGAAAAAATCTGATGTGGACACCACACGACTTCCTTGTACGCAAAACTAATATGAAGTATATATATATATATATATATATATATATATATATATATATATATATATATATATATATATCGTCACTGTTTTAATTTTAGTTATAGCTTTTGTAGGATTTCAGTGAAAGGGCATGAAAATAGAGCTCGTTCTTGATTATTTCATCAAGCTTTCGGATTTAGTTAATCCTTCTTCAGGATGCTGTAAAATTATACATCAATGTACTAAATAGTAGTTAACATTTTAGTATGCAAACTTACAATAATGTGAAGAAGGATTAACTAAATCCGAAAGCTTGATGAAATAATCAAGAACGAGCTCTATTTTCATGCCCTTTCACTGAAATCCTACAAAAGTTATAACTATATATATATATATATATATATATATATATATATATATATATATATATATATATATATAATAATAAAAAAATTCTTTAATATTTATAATAACATTAAATGTGAAAAAATCTGATGTGGACACCACACGACTTCCTTGTACGCAAAACTAATATGAAGTATATATATATATATATATATATATATATATATATATATATATATATATATATATATCGTCACTGTTTTAATTTTAGTTATAGCTTTTGTAGGATTTCAGTGAAAGGGCATGAAAATAGAGCTCGTTCTTGATTATTTCATCAAGCTTTCGGATTTAGTTAATCCTTCTTCAGGATGCTGTAAAATTATACATCAATGTACTAAATAGTAGTTAACATTTTAGTATGCAAACTTACAATAATGTGAAGAAGGATTAACTAAATCCGAAAGCTTGATGAAATAATCAAGAACGAGCTCTATTTTCATGCCCTTTCACTGAAATCCTACAAAAGTTATAACTATATATATATATATATATATATATATATATATATATATATATATATATATAAATAATAAAAAAATTCTTTAATATTTATAATAACATTAAATGTGAAAAAATCTGATGTGGACACCACACGACTTCCTTGTACGCAAAACTAATATGAAGTATATATATATATATATATATATATATATATATATATATATATATATATATATATATATATATATATATCGTCACTGTTTTAATTTTAGTTATAGCTTTTGTAGGATTTCAGTGAAAGGGCATGAAAATAGAGCTCGTTCTTGATTATTTCATCAAGCTTTCGGATTTATTTCATCCTTCTTCAGGATGCTGTAAAATTATACATCAATGTACTAAATAGTAGTTAACATTTTAGTATGCAAACTTACAATAATGTGAAGAAGGATTAACTAAATCCGAAAGCTTGATGAAATAATCAAGAACGAGCTCTATTTTCATGCCCTTTCACTGAAATCCTACAAAAGTTATAACTATATATATATATATATATATATATATATATATATATATATATATATATATAAATAATAAAAAAATTCTTTAATATTTATAATAACATTAAATGTGAAAAAATCTGATGTGGACACCACACGACTTCCTTGTACGCAAAACTAATATGAAGTATATATATATATATATATATATATATATATATATATATATATATATATATATATATATATATATATCGTCACTGTTTTAATTTTAGTTATAGCTTTTGTAGGATTTCAGTGAAAGGGCATGAAAATAGAGCTCGTTCTTGATTATTTCATCAAGCTTTCGGATTTATTTCATCCTTCTTCAGGATGCTGTAAAATTATACATCAATGTACTAAATAGTAGTTAACATTTTAGTATGCAAACTTACAATAATGTGAAGAAGGATTAACTAAATCCGAAAGCTTGATGAAATAATCAAGAACGAGCTCTATTTTCATGCCCTTTCACTGAAATCCTACAAAAGTTATAACTATATATATATATATATATATATATATATATATATATATATATATATATATATATAAATAATAAAAAAATTCTTTAATATTTATAATAACATTAAATGTGAAAAAATCTGATGTGGACACCACACGACTTCCTTGTACGCAAAACTAATATGAAGTATATATATATATATATATATATATATATATATATATATATATATATATATATATCGTCACTGTTTTAATTTTAGTTATAGCTTTTGTAGGATTTCAGTGAAAGGGCATGAAAATAGAGCTCGTTCTTGATTATTTCATCAAGCTTTCGGATTTAGTTAATCCTTCTTCAGGATGCTGTAAAATTATACATCAATGTACTAAATAGTAGTTAACATTTTAGTATGCAAACTTACAATAATGTGAAGAAGGATTAACTAAATCCGAAAGCTTGATGAAATAATCAAGAACGAGCTCTATTTTCATGCCCTTTCACTGAAATCCTACAAAAGTTATAACTATATATATATATATATATATATATATATATATATATATATATATATATATATATATATATAAATAATAAAAAAATTCTTTAATATTTATAATAACATTAAATGTGAAAAAATCTGATGTGGACACCACACGACTTCCTTGTACGCAAAACTAATATGAAGTATATATATATATATATATATATATATATATATATATATATATATATATATATATATATATCGTCACTGTTTTAATTTTAGTTATAGCTTTTGTAGGATTTCAGTGAAAGGGCATGAAAATAGAGCTCGTTCTTGATTATTTCATCAAGCTTTCGGATTTAGTTAATCCTTCTTCAGGATGCTGTAAAATTATACATCAATGTACTAAATAGTAGTTAACATTTTAGTATGCAAACTTACAATAATGTGAAGAAGGATTAACTAAATCCGAAAGCTTGATGAAATAATCAAGAACGAGCTCTATTTTCATGCCCTTTCACTGAAATCCTACAAAAGTTATAACTATATATATATATATATATATATATATATATATATATATATATATATATATATATATATAAATAATAAAAAAATTCTTTAATATTTATAATAACATTAAATGTGAAAAAATCTGATGTGGACACCACACGACTTCCTTGTACGCAAAACTAATATGAAGTATATATATATATATATATATATATATATATATATATATATATATATATATATATCGTCACTGTTTTAATTTTAGTTATAGCTTTTGTAGGATTTCAGTGAAAGGGCATGAAAATAGAGCTCGTTCTTGATTATTTCATCAAGCTTTCGGATTTAGTTAATCCTTCTTCAGGATGCTGTAAAATTATACATCAATGTACTAAATAGTAGTTAACATTTTAGTATGCAAACTTACAATAATGTGAAGAAGGATTAACTAAATCCGAAAGCTTGATGAAATAATCAAGAACGAGCTCTATTTTCATGCCCTTTCACTGAAATCCTACAAAAGTTATAACTATATATATATATATATATATATATATATATATATATATATATATATAAATAATAAAAAAATTCTTTAATATTTATAATAACATTAAATGTGAAAAAATCTGATGTGGACACCACACGACTTCCTTGTACGCAAAACTAATATGAAGTATATATATATATATATATATATATATATATATATATATATATATATATATATATATCGTCACTGTTTTAATTTTAGTTATAGCTTTTGTAGGATTTCAGTGAAAGGGCATGAAAATAGAGCTCGTTCTTGATTATTTCATCAAGCTTTCGGATTTAGTTAATCCTTCTTCAGGATGCTGTAAAATTATACATCAATGTACTAAATAGTAGTTAACATTTTAGTATGCAAACTTACAATAATGTGAAGAAGGATTAACTAAATCCGAAAGCTTGATGAAATAATCAAGAACGAGCTCTATTTTCATGCCCTTTCACTGAAATCCTACAAAAGTTATAACTATATATATATATATATATATATATATATATATATATATATATATATATATATATATATATATATAAATAATAAAAAAATTCTTTAATATTTATAATAACATTAAATGTGAAAAAATCTGATGTGGACACCACACGACTTCCTTGTACGCAAAACTAATATGAAGTATATATATATATATATATATATATATATATATATATATATATATATATATCGTCACTGTTTTAATTTTAGTTATAACTTTTGTAGGATTTCAGTGAAAGGGCATGAAAATAGAGCTCGTTCTTGATTATTTCATCAAGCTTTCGGATTTATTTCATCCTTCTTCAGGATGCTGTAAAATTATACATCAATGTACTAAATAGTAGTTAACATTTTAGTATGCAAACTTACAATAATGTGAAGAAGGATTAACTAAATCCGAAAGCTTGATGAAATAATCAAGAACGAGCTCTATTTTCATGCCCTTTCACTGAAATCCTACAAAAGTTATAACTATATATATATATATATATATATATATATATATATATATATATAAATAATAAAAAAATTCTTTAATATTTATAATAACATTAAATGTGAAAAAATCTGATGTGGACACCACACGACTTCCTTGTACGCAAAACTAATATGAAGTATATATATATATATATATATATATATATATATATATATATATATATATATATATATATATATATATATCGTCACTGTTTTAATTTTAGTTATAGCTTTTGTAGGATTTCAGTGAAAGGGCATGAAAATAGAGCTCGTTCTTGATTATTTCATCAAGCTTTCGGATTTATTTCATCCTTCTTCAGGATGCTGTAAAATTATACATCAATGTACTAAATAGTAGTTAACATTTTAGTATGCAAACTTACAATAATGTGAAGAAGGATTAACTAAATCCGAAAGCTTGATGAAATAATCAAGAACGAGCTCTATTTTCATGCCCTTTCACTGAAATCCTACAAAAGTTATAACTATATATATATATATATATATATATATATATATATATATATATATATATATAAAAATAATAAAAAAATTCTTTAATATTTATAATAACATTAAATGTGAAAAAATCTGATGTGGACACCACACGACTTCCTTGTACGCAAAACTAATATGAAGTATATATATATATATATATATATATATATATATATATATATCGTCACTGTTTTAATTTTAGTTATAACTTTTGTAGGATTTCAGTGAAAGGGCATGAAAATAGAGCTCGTTCTTGATTATTTCATCAAGCTTTCGGATTTATTTCATCCTTCTTCAGGATGCTGTAAAATTATACATCAATGTACTAAATAGTAGTTAACATTTTAGTATGCAAACTTACAATAATGTGAAGAAGGATTAACTAAATCCGAAAGCTTGATGAAATAATCAAGAACGAGCTCTATTTTCATGCCCTTTCACTGAAATCCTACAAAAGTTATAACTATATATATATATATATATATATATATATATATATATATATATATATATAATAATAAAAAAATTCTTTAATATTTATAATAACATTAAATGTGAAAAAATCTGATGTGGACACCACACGACTTCCTTGTACGCAAAACTAATATGAAGTATATATATATATATATATATATATATATATATATATATATATATATATATATATATATATATATATATATATCGTCACTGTTTTAATTTTAGTTATAGCTTTTGTAGGATTTCAGTGAAAGGGCATGAAAATAGAGCTCGTTCTTGATTATTTCATCAAGCTTTCGGATTTATTTCATCCTTCTTCAGGATGCTGTAAAATTATACATCAATGTACTAAATAGTAGTTAACATTTTAGTATGCAAACTTACAATAATGTGAAGAAGGATTAACTAAATCCGAAAGCTTGATGAAATAATCAAGAACGAGCTCTATTTTCATGCCCTTTCACTGAAATCCTACAAAAGTTATAACTATATATATATATATATATATATATATATATATATATATATATATATAAATAATAAAAAAATTCTTTAATATTTATAATAACATTAAATGTGAAAAAATCTGATGTGGACACCACACGACTTCCTTGTACGCAAAACTAATATGAAGTATATATATATATATATATATATATATATATATATATATATATATATATATATATATATATATATATATCGTCACTGTTTTAATTTTAGTTATAGCTTTTGTAGGATTTCAGTGAAAGGGCATGAAAATAGAGCTCGTTCTTGATTATTTCATCAAGCTTTCGGATTTATTTCATCCTTCTTCAGGATGCTGTAAAATTATACATCAATGTACTAAATAGTAGTTAACATTTTAGTATGCAAACTTACAATAATGTGAAGAAGGATTAACTAAATCCGAAAGCTTGATGAAATAATCAAGAACGAGCTCTATTTTCATGCCCTTTCACTGAAATCCTACAAAAGTTATAACTATATATATATATATATATATATATATATATATATATATATATATATATATATATATATATATATATATATATAAATAATAAAAAAATTCTTTAATATTTATAATAACATTAAATGTGAAAAAATCTGATGTGGACACCACACGACTTCCTTGTACGCAAAACTAATATGAAGTATATATATATATATATATATATATATATATATATATATATATATATATATATATATATATATATCGTCACTGTTTTAATTTTAGTTATAGCTTTTGTAGGATTTCAGTGAAAGGGCATGAAAATAGAGCTCGTTCTTGATTATTTCATCAAGCTTTCGGATTTATTTCATCCTTCTTCAGGATGCTGTAAAATTATACATCAATGTACTAAATAGTAGTTAACATTTTAGTATGCAAACTTACAATAATGTGAAGAAGGATTAACTAAATCCGAAAGCTTGATGAAATAATCAAGAACGAGCTCTATTTTCATGCCCTTTCACTGAAATCCTACAAAAGTTATAACTATATATATATATATATATATATATATATATATATATATATATATATATAAAAATAATAAAAAAATTCTTTAATATTTATAATAACATTAAATGTGAAAAAATCTGATGTGGACACCACACGACTTCCTTGTACGCAAAACTAATATGAAGTATATATATATATATATATATATATATATATATATATATATATATATATATCGTCACTGTTTTAATTTTAGTTATAACTTTTGTAGGATTTCAGTGAAAGGGCATGAAAATAGAGCTCGTTCTTGATTATTTCACCAAGCTTTCGGATTTATTTCATCCTTCTTCAGGATGCTGTAAAATTATACATCAATGTACTAAATAGTAGTTAACATTTTAGTATGCAAACTTACAATAATGTGAAGAAGGATTAACTAAATCCGAAAGCTTGATGAAATAATCAAGAACGAGCTCTATTTTCATGCCCTTTCACTGAAATCCTACAAAAGTCATAACTATATATATATATATATATATATATATATATATATATATATATATATATATATATATATAAATAATAAAAAAATTCTTTAATATTTATAATAACATTAAATGTGAAAAAATCTGATGTGGACACCACACGACTTCCTTGTACGCAAAACTAATATGAAGTATGGACTCAATTATAAAATTGCACGTATTTGACATAATTTAACATTAACATCTATTTTTTATTTTTTTGTTATTTTTTGTCCTAATCCATAGCAAGCTTCATTACAAAAACCAAAAAGTATATAAGTTTTAAATTTACATATCTTGCTTATACAAAGGGCTAATTTAATAATACTTGATGTGCTCGACGCAGAATTTAATTCTCTAAAATGCTTATTTGAAGCATTTATTTCTAAAATCAAAATGAAACCATTTTATTCAAGAAAAACTGTTAACAACTTCAGGTAATATATCACTTACGGTTAGCCTGTTTTAACCAAATTCTGCTATGTTATTCCAATTGCTATAAAAGTCTTATATACTATATTTGAAAAGTTTTGGATTATATTTTATTATAGTTTTTCGTTAAAATCTATTATAGGCTTCAAATAAAGTACCATTTTTGGAAATTATGTAATGACCAAAAAGGGAGGTGCACAACTAGATGTTATAGAAGTCCTAAATACAAAATTTCAACTTTCTACGGCTTACCGTTTTTGAGTTATGCGAGATACGTACGTACATACGTACGTACAGACGTCACGACGAAATTAGTCAGAATGGATTCAGGGATGGTCAAAATGGATATTTCCGTTGAAAACTCAAAACCGAAATTTTTCGCGATTACAATACTTCCTTTACTTCGTACAAGGAAGTAAAAAGATGTGTAACTGCTCTATGAATTTTTTGTACGATGTGTCAAAACTGAATGTTTGAATGTACGAATGTATTCTGTGTACATGAATTGTAACAATTTGTAAGCTTCGTACTGTAAGTGTAATAATGTTATTTTGTATGTAATTCTCGTAATTGACCGATCTTACTAACCGCCATTAATTTAGTTGTCTAAAATTCCGCTGGTGTCGTATGCTATTCTGCGGGATTTAAAGCAAGAATAATTAGTACTGAACTGAAAAGTACCAGTTGCGTCTTGAATAATAAAAATAAATAGCAAAAATAATACATAAATACAATAGGGATTTCTACAATGAATATTCGCTTATTTTTCTCTGAAAACATCATTGGAACCACAAAAAAATATGAATCTGAGAACTCCAAGACTTTTGTGAACTAAAGAGCAAAATTGTTTGTAAAAAAATAATCTGAAATTAATAGTTTTACTTATGAACAATAATTTATAAATAATTTCCTTTGATTGCGATAGAGGTAATTTGTAAAAGTAGACATATCTTAAAATATATCTTTTAATTACAGAAATTTTGTAAAATTAAAAAATAAAAATAAATTCCAGAGATATCCGACAGGTAAATAACTAAGAAATAATTACAAATTACTTTTTATATACATCGTCAATTATCTATGAAGTAAAGAAAAATACAGGCTTTGCACAGAAAGATACATGAGATACAATGAATGCTCATAATTACAAAGGAGAATTCTAACAAACATAATTGGTAATTAGTTCTGTCTTTGTAATTGTTGAGTTCTTATACATTGCATAAAATAAACAATATATACAAATAAACAATCAAATAAGTAATAATAATGACATTCATTCATAGTTTGAAAGCTTTGTTAACTACAATAGACCCTCTATTTTTAATTAAGATGTTTGAATAACATATTTAAAATGAACAATGAATTGTAGATATTTGTCATTTCCTGTCACTTATTGTATTTTTTTTAAAATTCCGATGGCTTTCCGTTGAATTGTTTCCACTGCTTTTCCACATTTCAAAGAATATCCAGTTGTTCCTGTTAATTGTTCAGTACTTATCTATAGATGTGCTATATTTATTTTTAATTACCTGTACATATAATTTTTACGAAATATGCATCCGGGTTTTCTGGCCTCCAATTACAGAAAACAATAAATGGGTATAGACCGGGAGCGAATACCTCCGCCATTTACAGCCCGAGTCACAAAAATTATTAAGTTAATCCTTATTTTTGGATTAGCGAATTTTGACAGTTTATTTCTTAAAATATAGTCTAATCTAATCCAAGTAACAACCTTTTTTTAAACCCCTCAACAGGATTAAATCCCAACTACAGAGTGGGTTTAGATTCACACACATCCATGCCTTAGTGGGATTCGAATCCAGTGTCCCGAGGGCACTCATGACATGAAGCATTGCTCTAACCATTGAGCCACCGGAGTTATAATAAAATGAAGAATAAATTTTAAATACCGGGATAGAATAGAATTCATCCGTGGAATTCACTAATGCAAAACTGAGGATTACCTTAAACATTTTTGTGAATCGTTAATTTTTATTAATCTAAATACATCTCTACATTTTTACTTATGCTTTTCTATTGTACCATTTACTTTTTTCTTTTTAAAACGTTATTAATATTATTTTGAAATGATTAATTCTTTGATAGTAACATTTATCTGTCAGTTACATACATTTGAATAACTGCGTTTTATTTGTTTAAAGCGTAGGCTCTGGGATTTAAATTATAGATAATTTTATAAATTTATCCATAAAATATATAGAAAAAGTATTAATGCAAATCTATAGAAAATTTAATAATCTTTAATTTTTATAATAATATTAAGCTCAAAAAATAACATTTAAAGGTATTTTTCGAAGAAAAACTATTTTGAGCTTCTAGTAAAGTGCCATTTCCGGTTACCCGATTTTCACCAAAATCTAATGGGCTCTTTCCATTACAGAAAAAGTTCGAAATACAAGGTTTCAAAATTTTCTGACTGATAGTATTTGAGTTAGAGTGGAGGATCCACACACACATACACAGACATCATCGTGAAAATGTTAAAATTGGATTCTAGAGATCTTAAAACGTGGTCATTTAGCAAAATCTCGATATGCGATTTTTAGCACGATCCCTATACCTCCCTTACCAAGGGTAGCGGGAGGTAAAAATGATATTTTAGAATCTAGGTCTTCTGTGTATAGGACCTGCATAAAATGCATATGCAAATGATAGCCATAACAAATGCCAACCATTTTCAATCGTTATAAAGAGCGTTAAAGCCTTTTATTGCTGTGAATTTTACCTATCAGAAATTGTCCATGCCATTTCATCCGGGCTTTAGTCAACTGACATTTTTTTACCCTAAAAAACACAAAAAGTAAGTCATATACAGAATACCTAAAATATCATTATTTTCAACAAATTTGGGTCATGACCCATAGCTGGGTAGATCGTCTTTTTTTCCGGGGAAGACAGCAAATCGTTTTCCAGAGTATTTAAAGTGAGCCCCAACGATCAGAATTTGGTTTAGTAGGAGATACTTTTCTCTATTTCGGAGTTAAAATGTGACATTCTAGCACGCACATTGAGGTTGGAGCTTCATTCTTAAACGATTTTTAGTGATATTTTGTTATTTGAGAGAACATGACTCCAATAAATGCACTAAATATCTAGGCAACGGACAGAATAAAAAACACAAATCGTGAACGAACTTGTAGAGCGTGCTAGAATACGTTGCCTTCTGTAACTTATGTTTATATACTATTAGATTTTTCGGACGGCCCGGATTTGAAACCGGTCAAAGCGTCGAAGACAAATTTGAAAATTATTTTCCATTTTGAAATAGCTCCAAATGTATCCAGCATAAATGGTAATAAGCTTTAACTAAGATGATAACTATTATAAAATTAAAAGATATCATAAATACTAAATTATCTACGATTTTATATCAAATAAATTTCAATAAAACCTTTATTTGCGGAATACTGACCAGAAAAATGCGCTGAATAACAAATTTTCCGGAAATTGGACCATGGGAACCTCCCGCTAATTGGTAAAAATGGCGGCATTTTTAAGTTTTTGGCCATTTTCTCGAAAACAATTGCCCGTACAAAATTTTATAAGAACACAAAATTAAAGCTCAACATTCTTTATACAAAAAATCTGATGTGGCCAATACCAAACCTCGCGCTATTTAATTTTTATTAATTTAAATATACATACTTACATATTTAGTTAAGCAAGAAACTGTATTAAGATCTATTCCATATAACTATGGTTCTATTTACTATTTTCTTTTTAAAACGTTACTATTATTAATTTGAATTATTAGATCTTTGACAGTAATATTTATCTGTCAGTTACATACATTTGAGATATGAAATGTGTAACCAAAACCAAGGAGTTTTGTTTGTTTAAAGCGTAGGCTCCGGGATTAAAATTATAGATGATTTTATAAATTTATCCATAATATATATATATATATATATATATATATATATATATATATATATATATATATATATATATATATATATATAGAAAAAGTATTTATGCAAATCTGTAGAAAATCTAATAATCTTTTATTTTTATAATAACACAAAACTTGAAAAAAATAACATTTGAAGGTATTTTTCGAAGAAAATCTATTTTGAGCTTGAAGTAGAGTGTCATTTCCGGTTATCTGATATACACCAAAATCTAATGGCCTCTTCCCATATTAGAATAAAGTAGAAATACAAGGTTTCAAAATTTTCTGAATGATAGTATTGGAGTTAGAGTGGAGGATTTACACACATACACACACACCCACACACACACACACACACACACACACACACACACACACACACACACACACACACACACACACACACACACACATACATACACACACACACACACGCGCGCGCGTGCACGCACACACACACACATACACACACACACACACACACACGCACAATGTTAAAATTGGATTCTACCAAAATCTCGATATGCGATTTTTAGCACGATCCCTATACCTCCCTTACCAAGGGTAGCGGGTAAAAAGAATTCTTACACTTTTGAACTGACAAAGAGTTAGGTTAAAAAATATTTAACCAAACTATCAATTTTAGTTTGTTAATTCGTTCATGATACAGACGACCTTGATCGGACATCTTTCAAAAATTTTACTGTACCATAGTAAATATGAAATTGTTATGTTCTTTTAAAAATCATAACCATCAATATATAACAGTTTCAAAGGTCAAATTTATTTCTGTTTTTAAATTCCAATGGAAAATGTCTATATTTAGCATCATCCTAAATCTTATGTTGAAATATTTCAAATATGCAAGATCTTATCAATAGTTTTGTATATAATTAAATGTATCTCGAAGAATCCAATACAAACTTTTTTTTCTTATTTGCTTTATTTCATTCCTCAAGTTCAAAAGTATTTAAGGTATGCCAAAATATCAATTTAAATGACAAATGTTCCGAAAAAAATATACGATAACAACAACATCAACAACAAAACAAGTGTTTGTAGCAAGTTGTTGTGTATGTTAACATACATATATTATTGGATGAATGCATAATGATGAACAGGTTGATAATGCTGGAGTGGAGCCGAAAATAGAAGAAAGCTGTAGTGATGATCGCGGCTGGTGAGTTATTTTTAACCTGGGCGGCGTTTTTCTCGTTTTGCAGGTTTGCAGACTCGAGAGCAGACCGGAGACAGAACAGGACGACCAAGTACCCTACCATCATCAACAGACAAGCCAGATTCACTAGATATTACCAGTATAGTTGATACCAAGACGTTACATAGAACACAGGCATTTAACATGGGAAAACAGGGTGTCGTTACCCAAAAGTAGACTATTAATTTCAGAAATAATGCTTCAAATAAATGCTTTATGCCAGTTTTATAAAAGATGGATAAGTAAATTACTAGCAAAGTTAAATTTACTCTTGAAGTAAAATAGTTTATTCCATAGATTTTCGTTTTATAAAGCAAGAATAAAAATCTGATGTGGCCAGCACACCAAACCTCCCACTATTTAATTTTTATTAATTTAAATATACATACTTACATATTTAGTTACTGCGGAAACTGTATTAAGATCCATTCCTTATAACTATGATTCTATTTACTATTTTCTTTTTAAAACGTTACTATTATTAATTTGAAATGATTAGTTCTTTGACAGTAACATTTATCTGTCAGTTACATACATTTGAATAACTGCGCAACCAAGGAGTTTTGTTTGTGTAAATCGTAGGCTCCAGGATTTAAATTATAGATAATTTTATAAATTTATCCATAACATATATAGAAAAAGTATTAATCCAAACTGTAGAATATTTAATAATCTTTAATTTGTATAATAACATTATTGTCGAAAAAATAACATTTAAAGGTATTTTTCGAAGAAAAACTATTTTGAGCTTCTAGTAAAATGCCATTTCCGGTTATCCGATTTACACCAAAATCTAATGAGCTCTTTCCAGTACAGAAAAAGTTCGAAATTCAATGTTTCAAAATTTTCTGAAAGATAGTATTTGAGTTAGGGTAAAGGATACACACACACATACACATAGACATCATCGTGAAAATGTTAAAATTGGATTCTAGGGACCTTAAAACGTGGTCATTTACCAAAATCTCGATATGCGACTTTTAGCACGATCCCTGTAACTCCCTTACCAAGAGTAGCGGGAGGTAAAAATACTAGCTAGTAAATCTAGAGAATAAATTACTCCACCGATTTTCGAGGAAGTAAATTTTATTCTGTAGAATAAATTTGACACATCAACATTAATTAAATTAAATTCATTATAAATTTCACCTCTTGCATTATTTTTACATTTATTTATTTATATCCAATATATTTGCTATTCTGTGTAATTTTATCTCCGTTCTCTCTTTTTCCATGTTAGTTGACACCTGGCACTTTATGACACACTTTATTTTCTATTTTGACTTTTGGATTTATTTCGTGTCAGCAACATACAGAATACAATATTATTAAAACATTCTGCTGCACATTGCTTGGAATGGAATAGACCCTTTTCAGTTGGAGGTTAACATTATCGTCAGTAGTGGTCTAAACGGATACCGTCTAGTAATGTTTTATCTTGGTTTTATCAATCTCTCTTATGCTCCAGTAGTGGAAAGATTAGCCGGTATAAGAAACCATAGCCTGAGTGTACTACGGTATTCACACACTCTTCATGGACGCTCTTTTCTTTGTCCCCAGTTAAAATTGTAGTTACAAATTCATAAAAAAATTAAATTTTATTACCACCCTGGCCTAGGTTCGTAATATAGTAAAAAAAAATATTAAATGTATATAATTATAGAACATATTAAAATATTTATGCACAAAATAATGACAGATGTCATGTCTCTGTCAGTAAATCACTAGGATAAAATATTTACTCTGCAAGTAGTTATTTTACTCTGTAAATTTATTTTTATATTTTGCGTTCATAATGAAGTCATTACGATACGCAATTGCGTATCGTAATGACCTTCATTTCGATACGCAATTTTTTGTTTTAGACGGTTGGTACTAGATGACGTTTCTTTAACCCATTTTTACCTAATTTATTTTTAGTTAATTGACAATTCATTTTAATAATATAATGTCGATATTATTATTATTTTTTTAATTAGGAAGTTTATTTACATGAAAATGTACAAATATAATCACAAATTGAGTAAGTAAATGTTAATATAATGTTCGAATTAGTCCACATAGATGGACCTAGTAGTACTAAAAATTTGTAGATTGAACCTTTGAACGATAGAAAATTATTTTTAATTAATTTTAAAGCAGGTTTTAATTCAAATATAAGAAAAAATACAAATTTCCTGTAGACCTAGGCTGAAAGGGTTAAATTGTCAAACGTCAAAGCTGGAAGATAAGAAATTTCAATATAACCTCAAAATTTCTTTTACTTAATTAATCACTTTATTTAATGAATATAATAATAATAATAATACATATTTTCGTCTTACTTTGCATTTCAAAATAAGCAATCAAAACATTCTCTGTTACGCCTTTGACATTATTTTCTTTACACCATGTGTCAAAATTTGCAAATTCTTTCTCATAAATCTCGCGCGATTTTTTAGGAACTAGATTATTTACTGTAGTCTGAGCTATATTACGTAGCTCAGGCGGAGTGCAACTGATTTCATCTTCCATGATTACACTAAATTCACTTAAATTTGTTCGTAAATATTGAAATGACATGAACTTTCAAATAATAATTGAATGTGGTCAATGGGTCAATTCAATGTTACCAACTACAACATTTCACTTACAAATTTCCCTAAATCAACTCGGTTTAATATTAACAGTTTTTACCTTCCGTCACCTTTAGGTAAGGAAGGTATTGTCTTTGGTCAAAAAATTCGGTGGTGAGTTTTTGATGATTAAGCACGTTTTAGGATCCCTAGAATACGATTTTACTATTTTTACGATGATGTCTGTATGTGTGTGTGTGTGTGTGTATGTATGTGTGTCTGTGTGTGTGTGTGTGTGTGTGTGTGTGTGTGTGTGTGTGTGTGTGTGTGTGTGTGTGTGTGTGTGTGTAACAAAATTTTCGTCTGCGATAACTCCAATTCTACTGTTTTAAAAATTATAATTTTTTCGTATACTTCTTCGTTACATCGATATGAAGAGCTGATTAGATTTTGGTTACAATTGGTTAACCGGAAGTACCATCATTTGAAGATTTTAACAGTTTTTCTTGAAAAAACTATGTTAAATATCATTTTTTCACATTTAATGTTATTATAAATATTAAAGAATATTTTATTCTCTATACGATTTGACTGCATTTTATACTTAATATTAAATGGATATAGAGTTTAAAAATTATAAAGAAATTAAATTTCATAAAGTAGCTATGCTATGAAAACAGCTACTATATTAAGAAAATTCTGATTGAAAGATGTCAGTGTCAAGTGAAATTGACGTAGTGTGTCTTATAATTTTACTGGAAATATAGGATCTTTTGCTTTCTGTATAAAATTTGTATAAAATACATACAACTGCTTTAAGGTAATGTACTAGAAATAATAATAATAAATCTTTTATTTCTGCAGATACATACATTACACTGTATATAGAATACCTCACAAAATAATAATTTAAGACATAAATTTTCTGTATGAAATTTGCATAAAATACATGCAGCTTCCGGAAGGTAATGTACGAGAAATAGAATATTTAGCAAGGAACTTTCCGTATGAAATTTGTACAAAATACATAGAACTGACGGAAGGTAATGTGCTGGCCACATCAGATTTTTTAAAAATATTTTAGTTTGTAGAAGGTGCAAAATATAAAAAATAGTATAAAGAACTCATTTTATAAGACTTTCTTTCGCACTTGTCAATTAGAAAACGAGCGTTAGCGAGTTTTCTAAATTTTGACGCGTGCGAAAAAAACATGTCTTATAAAACACGTTCTTTAATATACTATTATAAAATAGACATTTTTAATTACTCGTCGTTTATAAAACCGGGCATGAGAGAATTAAATTTTACATCCAATTCATTAATAATATTTTACAAAACGTAGATTTTCATATACGAGACCCGTCCAGCTTCAATTGGCCCACTCGAATTATTTTCATTTTATTTAGTTAATAAATGATACACATAATAACTAACTAATTATCGCCAATTTTTATTAATATTAAATAAATTTAGTGTTTCTGATGACACATAGCAAGATATGTATTCTACTTTTCTACTGCTGTAAAAATATATCCCCATCATTTTAATTTTTCTGATTAACTTCTTTTATTAAAGAGGCAGTAATAATTAAAATAAATAAATATTTTCTGATTAATTATAGTATTCATAATTCAGTCATTTCGGCCAATCATAAAACCAGAATTCAATTATTCTTGTTTGTATTAATTCTGCCCGCGATCACCATTCCTATATGGCCATCTAACAGTTGACAATTTGGTCAGTCACTGCTGTCAGACGTCATATATTTTTGTGTTTACGTTTTCCAACCGATTTACCCCATCTCTGAATCTTACCAATTGTACAAATTTTACAATACATCTTCACGCCAATCGCTAATAAGTAACAAATAGTAATCAAAAATCAATTTAATGTTCTGTTTCATAAATATTGTTCCAATAAATTGTGAATTTGTAAATTTGTTTCTAAAATATTTATTCGTTATTTCTAAATAACAGGAGTAGAAATTATTGGCATTATTCACTCTGATGATTTGCATCACTCGCCTACAGCTCGTGGCGCAAGCGTCATCTTCGTGAATGAACACCATAGTCCCTTATGTATAATATACTATTATCATGTTAATGTAAAATGAAATAATACTTATTTTTATCAACTATTCAAGAAAAACTGAAAAAAAATCTGATGTGGCCAGCACATAACCTCCCGCCAATTCCATGTTTAAAATAGTAATGAGCTTTAAGTAAAGTACTACTTCCAGTTGATTTTGTTTCAAATTATATACGAATTTTAAATAACAAATTTGCGAAGTTTTGGATCATATTTTAATAATTTTTTTCCCGAAAATCTGTGTATAGCTTTAAGTAAAGTACTATTTCCGGTTTATCAATTATATAAAAAATCTAATATTTCGTTCTTATTAATCTAAAAGTCTTAAATACCAAATTTGAAAAGTTTTGGAATATATCATAATATATTTTTCACGAAAATCTGTTGAGAACTTCAAGTGAAATATCATTTCCGGATTATCAATTTTAGCCAAAATTTAATATGTTCTTCTTCATATAAAAGTCTTAAATACTAAATTTGACAAGTTTTGGAGTATATCAATATATTTTTCACGAAAATCTGTTCAGAGCTTCAAGTAGTGTCACTTCTGGTTTATTAATTTTAACCAAATTCTAATATGTTGTTCCCCTTGATATAGAAGTTTTAAATATTAAAATTGAAAAGTTTTGGATGATATTTTAATATAGTTTTTCATTAAAAACTGTTATGGGCTTCAAGTAAACAATCACTTCCGGTTATCCAATTTTACCCAAAATCTGATCAACTTTTTACATGAATGCAGAAAGCTTAAATACGGAAAATAGAAATATTTGTTTGTTATAAGAGTTATCGTGGACGCAGGGGATATAATTTGAAAAAATTAGAGCTGCACTTTTTTGTCCAAGGACAGTTACAGGTTTAACGCTTTTTTATATAAAAAAAAATCAAAATTAATTTGATTAAAATTATTTCACTACATACATACGTACGGCATTTGAAGGAATATTTGAACATACAATCCAATATTCTACCATGCTCGGGTTTTGGGGAAACTCTACTTGTGCTCAATTTGTCTTTATCGCTCAATAAAGAATAATTAGATGTTTACTAAGAGCATATAAGAACTCTTCTTGAAAACCACTTTTCAAAAAACTTAAACTGCTTACAGTGACTGACTTCTATACACTTGAAATTTGTCTTTAGATATTTCAAAATAGAAATAAATTCAAACTCAACTCAGACATTGATGAGTACCAAACTAGAAACAAAAATGACTTCCATATACCTAAATCTAGAGTTAAAGTCGTCAAAGTTTCTCCAGATAGGATTGGTCTATCATTTTTCAATAAGCTACCAGCGACAATTAAAAACTCGAAATCCTGTAAACATTTTAAAACTAAGTATTTATACGCTAATAATTTTTATAATGTGAATGAATTTGTCTTGAATTATTATTGTGTGACGTTTTCTATATACAGTGTAATGTATCTGCAATGAAATACAAGATTTATTATTGTTATTATTATTAATACATACAAAAGAATAGGTATATACATTTAAGCCGCGACAATACTCAGATGTGTTACGGGAAACGCGCGTTCTAATAATTAAAAATATATTTTGTAATTCTTATTTAATGTACAGATTTGAATAATAAATAATATAGAGTGAAAGCAACTGCAAGATTTAGACTTAGAGCTGCATTTTTTAAATTAGAACTGCAGAAACAGGCCAGAGCTGCACCAAATTATATCCCCTGCGTGGACGAAAAAAATCGTCTCACATACACACAGAGTGAGAGAGAGAGAGAGAGAGAAAGAGAGAGAGACGCGCACACACACACACACACACACACACACACACACACACACACACACACACACACGCACACACGCACACACGCACACACGGGCACACGGGCACGCGCACACGCACACACACACACACACATTATCGTAAAAATAGTAAAAACGTGTTGTGGGCGACTCTAATTCGTGCTTATTCACTGAAAACTCACCATCGAATTTTTGGATCGATAACATTACTTCCCTTACCGACGGTATGACGGGAGGTAAAAAAGGTCTTATTGAAAAACCATGTATGTATTATCTCACATTAACAAAGACATCTTCATTCTTCATGTAAGTATGTAATTAGTGAGAACGACATAAATGCTGCAACAACTCAGAGAGTAAATTAGTTCCCTTATATTTCTCCAGGAATAAATAAATAAAGCAAGTCAGTGTCAATCTGAAGACTCCTCATTACTAGCCTCAGCTAACATAATTACGAGGAATCTAGAAAATGGCAATTTGTGTTCTATAAATAGCAGCATACTCATACATAGGCGTGCATCGAAAAACGGATAACAGATTAGATAATAATTGGAGTTCGAACTTGTTTAAACTACTTCCTAGAAATAATTAAATGATTCTATAATTATTGATAAATGATGTATTTTTTCCTATTTTTAAATAAAGGTTGACGAAAATTCAATAGCCAATTTATAATGGTAGGTACAATGATTGACTAATTTTCATTTAGAAACTGCCGCCAGGTAATGACCAGAAATGGCCCATTTGGAAATTTTTATATCGCCTACGAAGTCAAGTAGGAAAATGTGCAGTAAACATGTTCAACTGGGGGTACCAAGCAGAACCCACTTTACTCGTATGAGGTTAAGAACAAGCAATGGCCCATCTTCATCAACTTAGAAGAGGAATGCACGAGAGAAGATCTGCTAAGGCAACACCAGCTGCTATAAACTGTGAAATTTTTTGGATGAATACTATTTAGCTAGGTTATTTCTCTGACAGTTTTTGCGAATGGTTTTTCATCTGGCCCAAGGAGAGAATCTCGGGAGAAGATGCATCTTCTGCGTCCTAGTTTATGCCGGGCGATGCATCATGCCTAGGATATAGAAATTTGACTATTTATATGGTTTTAATAACAAGTGTTCAGCAGACTCACTCCAAGTTGTCCGGGTGCGGTATTTCGCTACCAAAAATCGGTCACTTCTGTTTGTAAGGAGTGAGAAAAATTTGTTGTAATGTATTATACAGTGTGTCCTATTTAGAGCTGCCACCATTGGGATCTCGAGAACTATAAGAGATACAATGTCGGCTAAATGGAACTTTGTGCACTTATAGGAGGCCATATCAGATGTGCTTTTGTTTTATCAATTATTCTCATAGGGTACTAGATAATGACGAAAAACTGAATTTCTAAACAATTAGTATTCGACTAATTTTTTATGGGTAAATTTTTGAGGTATATCACAAACTTATATTTTTAAAAAAAATGGAAACCATATTTGGTTTTACTTTAAGAAAATCCTTATTTTTTCGCTTTTAATTGGTATAAAGGTTATTGTTTTTTATATATTTTTTTTAAATCATACCTGGTATACCTATACTTACGTTAACTTGCAAATATACAATTAAAATTAAATCATGAACCGTGGTAGGTATGGAATAAGTTACTTAGTAAAATAAAATACTATTTTGAAAAATCGATTAAAGTCTTGACAAAAAATAGAAAATTTCATGAAAAATATAGAAAAATCTAATATTTGAAGGATAAAACAAATTTAAAATGCAATAACCTTTATACCAATCGAAAGAGAAAAAAATAAGTATTTTTTTCAAGTAAAAACCAAATCTGGGTTCCATTTAAAAAAATATAACTTTGTGTAATATCTCAGAAATTTATCGATAAAAAAAATTCCGTACGCCACTGTATACACAATAAATATATGTAACTTTTTTATTTAAAACATTTTTCTCAATTACTGATAGCATAGAAGTAATTTCAAAATGAAAAAATTAACCAAATTCAGTTTTCCGCCATTATCTAGTGCCCTATGAAAATTTTTGGAAAAACAAAAGCACATCTTAGATGGCCCCTTATAGGTGCACAAAAAGTTGCACTTAACTGACATTCTATCTCTTATAGTTCTCGAGATCCCAATGGTGGCAGCTCTAAATGGAACACACTATATATTTATTATGTATTTTTAATTATTTATGTATATGGTTTGGAAACGAATAATAATAACAATAATAATAATAATAATAATTTTAATAATAATTTATATAGAACGACCACTTAAAGCGCCCGCATGGAAATTTAAATTTCGAGAACTATAAGAAAAACAAAGTCGGTTAAATGAGACAAAAGTTGCCCTATTAAATGTAGGAGATCATTTTAGTGTGTCGTTATTTGAGAAAAAATTCATAAATCACTAGGTATAGGCGAAGATGTAAATTTTGTAATTTTTATTTTGGCGAATAACTTCCAAGTATGAAATAATACTGGATTTTGGTTTGTAACTCTTTACGACAATTTTATATGTAAATGCAACAACAAAAGAAACCACCAACAACTCCAGAGTTAAAACAACAAAATATGGAATCACTGTAATTTTCCGCAACCAAAAATAAACAAAATCAGTTTTATACCTTAAAAAAATTATGGTATCAATTTTTTGGAATGCTAAATAGATATTGACTACGTTTATCTCGACGTTTGAAGCCGTTTGAATTTAGCAAATCCCTTTTCAATCTTCGAAATAAACGATCGAGATTAATATTTCAATCCGCTTGAAAATGTCAAGTCAAGCCTATAAAATAATAGGCTTGGACTTATGAAGCGGCTTGACTTCTGTCGAAATAAACAGTCAAGCTTCAAATAATAGAACTTCGCATGC
>OY720459.1:45754016-45769016 GCA_963082715.1 Harpalus rubripes
AACGAAACTTGGTCGAAGCCTACGCATACGATTCTCGAAAGCAAGCGAACGTAGTTTGTAGCAGCCAATCTAAACGAAACATTTGTACCACGTGAATGCTTCATCATTTAATTGTTTTTTAACTGTCACTGTCAACGTGTCAACCAAAGCTGTCAGCCGTAGCTGTCAACGACGCTGTCATAAGCCATAAGTGTTGTAATTTTAATATTCAAAATTGATTATATATACATAATATATTTGATATAGTAGGTATTATTTTTGTTAGTTTACAGTATGTACGTACATAATATGGCAATATTAATATGCAAGTGTTATGTAATAATAATACTCTAATTTTGCTAACCATTTAAGATTTGGAATGCAAGGCTCGTTAAGAGGCACCTAAAATTCATTTCTATCAATCCATTGCATCGTTCTATGAATGCACGAGCACACATTTGTAGAATATTATAACGATGGAGATTCTAGATTTGTAATTGGCATCATTATAAGATCATAAAACGTACCTGGAATTATATAAAAACATAATTTGATTTATATCATCTAAGTACTGATACACCAAATACAAGTAACAGTGACAGACACAGTTTCGTGTGCGAATGATACTTTCAAGTTATTCATACCCATGCGATGTACTTGCGCACGGAATATTCGCCTACGACCACACAATTTCGTTTCAAGAATACCAATATGCAGTTCGCATGCGCATCTCTCCCACTTACGTATGCGAAAAATTTCAAGAATCGGGCCCGTGAGGGATTGTATGCACTTTAGTCCTGTGGTATATACGCTATTTTTCGCACTCCCGTATCAAATGGAACCATATTAGTGTAAAAGAAATTAATCTCACAATTTGACAATACAAATGTCAAAAATTTTGTTTAAACTCAACGCCTGCTCAAAAAGTAATGCATACAAATAAATAAATCATAGTAACTATATGATGTTATGGAAACATCTTATTTATTTTTACTTTAGTCCCCCAGGGATTTTTTTCATATATAATCCCTCTGGGACTGAATTTGAACTTTAGTCGCTAAAATGAGTAATTAGAATCGCTCTTTAATCTCGGGAGTGCGAAAACAATTTTTATTCAAGAAAAACTGTTAACAACTTCAGGTAATATATCACTTCCGGTTAGCCTGTTTTAACCAAAATATACTATGTTATTCCAATTGACATAAATGTCTTATATACCAAATTTGAAAAGTTTTGGATTATATTTTTAAATAGTTTTTCATTAAAATCTATTATAGGCTTCAAATAAAGTACCATTTCTGAAAATTTTGTAATGACCAAAAAGGGAGGTGCACAACTAGATGTTATAGCAGCCCTAAATACAAAATTTCAACTACTTCTACGGCTACGGCTTAGAAATTCAGGTTGCAATTTTATAAATCTCGTAAAACATATCATTTCGATATGCTTTTGTTCGATAAATGCTCATTTAAGTGTTTAAGTATTTAATAATATTCTTAGGCCCGGTTGCATAAAGCGTTGTTAACTTTAACCATATCGTTAACTACGTGATCACATTGTCAACTGTTGTTCCAACGCGTTGTTAACTTTTAACACGCTGTTAACTTAACATCTTGTTAAATATATTGTTATCTCAAAAATCAGTTGCATAAAGCACTGTTAGCCTTAACAGGTTGTTAAATAGGAAGATAACAGATTGTCAAGTTAATCACACGTCAACCTGTGATTAAACACATTGTTAACACAATAAAAAGCGATAAAATCAATAACAAATATTTATTTATTTATAAAATTTAATTGAATATCTTTCAAAAGGTTTGTTCTGAACATATTTTAAGTTATATTCATTTGAATAATTTAAATTCATTACAGAAATGTCTAGTAGCTTGTCTTCCTTGGACGATGACAGTTCTTTAGAAGAGGAGGTAGCTGTTCATCGCCCAAGAAAATTTCTTCAAAGAAAAAATCCATTGGATATTTACAATGATCATGATTTTAAATTGCGCTACAGAATAAATAAAAATAAAAAAAATTTTGAACATGTTCGGTAATAATTTAGAACCAACTACAAATAGAAATAAATCAATTCCTGCCAGTATGCAATTATTAATTGGACTTAGATTTTATGCCACTGGCTCATTTCAACAACTTGTTGGGGATGATGTCGGTGTTCACAAGTCTACAGTGTCAAGAATAATTTATAAAGTAACCCGTCAAATTGCTTTGCTTAAGCAACAGTTTATAAAAATGCCTGTAGATGACGATAAACGAACAGTTAAGCTAAATTTTTATAAAATTCGACGATTTCCCAAAGTTATTGGAGCAATCGACTGTACCCATGTTCCAATAAGATCTCCTGGTGGTAGAAATGCAGAAACATTTCGCAATAGAAAAGGATATTTTTCAATAAATACCCAAGTTGTGTGTGATGCTTCATTGAAAATAAGGCATATCATTGCTCGCTGGCCTGGATCGGTTCATGACAGCACTATTTTTAATGATTCCCCACTCTGTGCTGAATTTGAATCTGGAGAATATGAGACAGATTATTTATTAGGGGACAATGGATATCCCTGTAAACAATTTTTATTAACCCCTTTATTGAATCCACGAAATCGCAGTGAAGAAGCGTACAACCGAGCGCATATTGTCACACGAAATCCAGTAGAGCGATGTTTCGGAGTCTTAAAAAGAAGATTTCCTTGTCTGTCGAAAGGACTGGCTGTACAGTTACCAACCACTTTAGCTACTATTGTAGCATGTGCTGTTCTCCATAATATTTGTTTAAATTTCCAAGATGATAATTTTGATGATGGATGCGAACAACCAGCAATGCAAGAAGAACCAGGCCCGGTTGCATAAAGCGTTGTTAACTACGTTGTCAAGTAACAATGTGATTACCTAACGACATGATCAAATGTCAATTGCGTTGCATAAAATATTTTGACAGCGTTGTTAGCTAACAACGTGGTTAACAATAAGTAACTAGATAACAGTGTATTTTGGCGAATGTTGGTAACGCGCTGCTAACTTCATACTGTGAGGTACTGTTATAATCAGCTGACTACTCGTCAAAAAAAAGGTAGATCCCAGAGTATTTATATCTTAAAATGGAGAAAAAACGAACAATCAACTACACGGTGAAGGAAAGAAATACGTTAATTGGAATTGTGGACAAGTAAGTACAATATATTTCAAATTAAATAAAAAAGTTTTCTTAAAAATTAGTTGTAAAAGTTCGTTAAATATTTACTTGTATTACAAAAATAGAAGCAATTTCCTTAATGAAGTTCCCTTAATATATGTATTTCCAATGTATCCGAAACTCCTAACCTAAAGATCCTGATCACATTTCCAGATATAAGAACATAATAGAAAGTAAAGAAAGTAATGCTGCTATTTTAAAGAAGAAATATGAAACATGGATAAAAATATCTAATGAATTTAATGCGGAGAGCGAAAACACGCGAGATTTAAAACAAATAAAAAATTTATATTTTAATTTAAAACGAAAATTAAAAAAAGATGTTGCTCATGAACACGTATGTTATTTACTATTGCTGAAAAATAATTTAATTATTTTTTTATAATATTTCATCTTACAGAAAGAAGAATATATAAAAGCCAAAAAATTAGCGTCTCTTGATAAGGTAAATTTTTGTTTGTAACGACGAATTGTATATATTACGTAGTTAATTCTTGAATTCGATAATAATTTAATAATTAATATTTTACAGAAAGAATTACATAAAACGGGTGGAGGAACATTTCAGCCACAATTGGACGAGACAGGTGCTCAATTATTGGCTCTCTTAGGAGATCAAATTGAACCCCTGTCTAATCCATTTGATGATGCTGCGATGTATTTTAATATTGGTAATAGCTTCATACAATTATATTTAGTATCTGTTCTAATATTACATTTTTTTTTTTACAATTTAAGATGTGAATGACGTAGAAATAAATTTGTCAGAACCACCAAATATATCCGCCGAATCCAATCCACCGATACCCGATCCCTCAACCACAACCTCAGATCCACAGCCATCTCCAGTTCAAGTTAATAAAAAACATAAAAAAGAAACCGAAACCTCGACCGACCCGAACTATAAAGAGCTTTATTTAAAAAAAAAATATGAAGTTGCTTGTTTCGAGCTAAAATCGAAAAAAATTTTACATAATTTAGATGTTAAAATTAAACGTAAACAATTAGAAAAATTAAATGATTAAATATACTTATTAAGCAAACTTGTATTTATTTATCTAGAAAATATGGTGGTAATTAGTGTTTCACGAACAGTTGTATTTGTGTCATTTGCAGGAAAAATCATTAGTCTTAAATTAGTGTTTAATATTTGTTTATCATAGCGTTAGTTATAATTATTATCTTTTAATTATCTTGATCTAATCTATCTATCGTTTAATAAACATTTATATATTACCAAAGTAAAAAAAAAAATATGTTTAATATGTGGACAAAATATTAAATTCATATAATAAATTAATGGAAAAGTCAGCACAAAAAATCTTGTGTATTACACGTTCAGAAACTACATTGCGAGTGCTCGTAGGTGTCGCCTTCGATTCGACCTGTGAAAATATACTCCCACTCGCAAAAGTGCAGTTTTTAAACTAGTGATAGAAATAACTATTCTGTAATTGTGTCTACAAAACAACTTTTTTTGTGAATTAAATGAAACATCTCTAATTAGTTATTCATTGTTTGATTAAATTTATTATATTTTTTGTATTGATCATAAGCAAAAAATCATGATTTCTTGGGTCTGCAAGCATAATTGGTTTTTTGCCTCTAGTTTACTGTTACTTCACAATGGCCAGCAATAGACGGTTAGGAGAAATAGCTGCTTACCCGTGCAGAAAATTATATAATATTATTGAGTGTGACCGATAAAATAAACGTTCATTTTCATCTGGCGTCTCAACGCACCATCCACCGTAAAAATCGCGTTAAACGATAAAACTTCTAACTGTAAATCTGATAAACATCTTTATGTGAGAGATAATTCTTTATTCAATACCAAGTTTTTGATTATATTAGCTTAGCATATTTTAAAATGAACTAAAGTAATGAGGTGTTGCAAGATTTTTTTGCTTTGATATAATCGAAAGAATAAGAAAATATTTATTTACATAAGAGTCAAGAAAATGAGGTGTTGCAAAAAAAATAACATATCTTTTTTCTTCTGAAATTCGAATAAGTATGTTCTACAGTATTATTAAATATGATTTTCTGTTCAAATTACTGTATATATTAAGCACAGTAGTAATTTAAAAATTTACTTTTTGAATTGGCGCCAAATTACACTGCCTGTGACGTCAGAATTACATTAGCTAATGACAAAACTGGAAAGATGATGAAAAAAAAAACAAATGTATCATACATCAACGTCAATGATTGCTTTAATGACAACTGTGTGACATAAGGTCTGACTTATATAGTGCAGCGTGATTTTTGGTTCTTTAGTGTAGTTCTTAGTTATTTATTATTATATTACAGCGTTATATTTCATAGTTTAATGCCCAGTATTATAAAAGATGTATAAGTAAAGCACTAGCAAAGTAAAATTTACTCTTGAAGTAAAATAGTTTATTCCAGAGATTTTCGTCAAAACAAGAATAAAAATACTAGCTAATTAAATCTATAGAATAAATTACTCCACCGATGTTCGAGGAAGTAAATTTTATTCCGTAAAATAAATTTGACACATGTCAACATTAATTAAATTAAATTCATTATACATTTCATCCCATGTATTATTTTTACATTTATTTATCTCCAACATGTTTGCTTTGTCTATTCTTAAGTAATTTTTCCCCGTTCTCTTTTTTCCATTTTAGTTGACACCTGACACTTTATGATACGCACACACACTTTATTAACTATTTTGACATTTGGACTTATTACGTGTTAGGAACATAGAGAATATATATATATTTAAAACAAATATATAAAACATATTCCAGCGACACATTGTTTGAAACAGATCCTCTTCAGTTGGAGATTGACATATCGCCAGTAGTGGTCTTAAGAAATACCGTCTAGTAATGTTTTATCCTAGATTTATCAATCTCTCTTATGCTCCGGTAGTGCAAAGATTAGCCGGTATAAGAAACCGTAGCCTGAGTGCATCGTTTTCCAGCTAAAAAATTAAATGTATTCAATAGTTATTATTCAATTATAAAAATATTTATATTTACATCAAAATGATCTTTACAACAATGAAGTTTTAATTTTATGTTTTTATCTGTACTTGCGACAACCTTTCATTCTTCTTTCTTCGTTTTGAGGCACTATTAGAAATATTTTTCCCTATTATCAGTTCTATTTGGGCACACTGCACAAAACATTTTTTTACAAACATGTTTGATTATTTCCAAATACAAAAATCAGTAGTAGTTGACAGCTGTCATGACTGTCACTCGTTTAATTTCCGTCGGTGGCAAATGTAAGCTACACCCTCATTGAAACAAAAAAATACACATTGAAATTTTGACAGCAACGCATAATAATTCATTTGACATTTCATTTCGATGCAATATTGTCTTTTTAAGGAACGCTTAAAATTTATGTTACGTTGATGCAAACGGCCGTAAGATCTACAATTCATTTTGACGCCAAATAATAATACATCTACAACTACAATACATAAATTTCATTACTCGTAGATATTAATTCCACTGTGTTGCTTCATTTATTCATTACATCAATAATCAACAAAATTTATTAATTAACCTAGATTATATTCTTTACAATCAACAAAGACATTTCATTTATTCGTTCAAGATTACAATTAAATGATATAATATAACACCTCCAGTTTCTTTGTTATCTTTTTTTGTTCTTCCAAAAGAAATAACTTCTAGAACTCTAGGATAAAAACTCCTTCGTCATTCATCTGTACACAATATAATAATCGGTAGTAATAAGATTCGATTACACTTGCAGTCAAAAAATTCTATTGTTTTCATCTTACTCTTACAATGTTACATCACGAATAAAATCGTAACGCACTAAAACGCACGCAACATGTTGAAACAAGTGCACTGAGACCGTCAACAGATGCAAATATAAATTACATTTTAATCCCTTGTATTTTAATCAGTGCTTAAACTGTTTATTAAATTAGCTGTCAATTTAAACGAAAAAAATTGCATCAAAAAATTGACAAACGGCCTAATTCACTACGAAAAGTTGTTAAAATTAACAACTATTTTCAGTTGTTAAAATGAATGTCAGTTGCTAAGTTCAAAATCCCAATTCACTATTACATCAAATTGCTAAAATTTAACAACTAGTCGTTACATCGAGTTGTTAATCTAGCAACTGCATTCTTTTTTAGGATTAAACAATCGTTCGTAAATGGTATTTCTTGAAACTTTTGTGTTAGGAAATAAACTTTTATTGGAAATAGAGGAACGACAGCAATGGAATACATATTTATAAACCAATATATACCAATAATTATAAAAGAAAAAATAGACAAGATTCATGCAAAGAAATTTGAAAGTAATCCATTTTCAATATCGAAAAAAAAAAATTAGATATATTCAAACTGAGCAAGATTGTATATGTTCGAAGGTCACATGTCACAAGATGAAAGATTTAAGGTGCATTCACAAATGAAAATTAGGTTTAGATTTTTGGTTTATACTTTAGATTTAAAGACTTTGGCCGCATATTATGTAATGACTCCATTTAAGGTGCATTCACAAATGAAAATTAGGTTTAGATTTATGGTTTATACTTTAGATTTAAAGACTTTGGCCGCATATTATGTAATGACTTCATTCACACTTCAGAATTTAGGGTCTCTAAATCCAAATCATGAAGCTAAACATTGCAAGGTTTAGCTTCATGGTCACTTTAGGTTTATGATTTAGTTTGACGTCACAAACTCCACCAATGAGAACGAGTCTGAAATGATATAGGCCCGTATTCTCACCTCTTTGAAGTAGCGCTACTTCCGAAAAATCGCTACTTCAACTGTCAAATGTCAACTTTAATGCTAAAAATTAAAGAAATAAAAATAAATTAAATTGTAAATAGCACTTATTTGAAATATTATAGGTTTTATTTACAAAAATATGAAACCTATTCTTGTCTATAAATAAAATTTTAAAAATCGAAATAGCGCTACTTCAGAAGTAGCGCTACTTCAAGAGGTGAGAATACGGGACATAGATATTTAGTATCCACTTGGTGGATTCGGCTTTTTAAACAAATGCGAGAAGAACATAGATACTGTCATAACTTAATTGCTGAAATATAACCAATAATGCCAAGCGAATGACAGTTTCACGGCGCACAGGTGTCTTGTTGAATACTGCTCTACCGATATTTTAATCTTATTTTTGAAGCATGTACATAGATGTCTGTACATATCAAAATTAATTTTCAGGTAAGTTAAACTTAAATTTATGAATGACTTACTTAAACCTAAACAAAAACCATAAACCTAATTTTCATTTGTGAATGCACCTTTACACTTCAGAATTTAATGTCTCTAAATCCAAATCATAAAGCTAAACTTTGTAAGGTCCAAACTTTAGGTTTATGATTAGTCGGACGTCACAAACTTCACCAATTAGAACGAGTCTGAAATGATATAGATATGTACACCCATCTTTATTTAGTATCCACTTGGTAAATTCGGCTTTTTACACAAATGCGAGAACATGGAGACTATCATAACTTAATTGCTGAAATATAACCAATAATGCCAAGCGAATGACAGTTTCACGGCGCATAGGTATCTTGTTGAGTACTGCTCTATCGATATTTTAATCTTGTTTTTCAAGCATTTGCACAGATGTCTGTACATATCTAAACTAATTTCCAGGTAATTTAAACTTACATTTATGAATGACTTACTTAAACCTAACCTAACCAAAACCATAAATCTAATTTTCATTTGTAAATGCACGTTTGCATTTATTCCAAACTAAACCTTCTACACGCTAATGGTCATGCCTGATGTTGAGATTCATGATATTTTGAAATTGATCGCATTCGACCATAGGAATTGAATAAATATGTATACTAAACTGAAGTCAATCAAAGATTTGCAAAGTTTCCAACTAGCAATTATCAGAAATAAAATGCAAAACTAGCTTTTTCATAAAATTAGTGCAAAATCATGAAATCTACCATTAGAGAATATTATTCTGCGGAACATCTTGCACCCCGAATTTTCTTATCACTCATTATTAAAAACAATACAGTAGAAATATGTACGTGGTACAAATATTGAGAATCGACATGCCTTTTAACTCACTTGTTAATAACTTTACTTCTATATTTAACAACGATTGTTCAGAACGACAGTTTTTAACAATGTCGTTAATTATGTATTTATTGAATACCAATTGAATGACAGTTGTTACAAGAGTTGCTAAAATCATTGTTAACTCTAAGTTGTTACTTAACTGTTTCGTTGAAGGTTATAAATCAGGAGTAACATCCAATAAAAAAACAATTCCGATTCACCATCCTTCGCAAAACATTGTGAATGTTTGGCGGAAAGTTGTACCCTCTCCAGCTAATAAAATCCTTGGAACTAAAGATGGTATTTGGCAAAAGCATGTTAAAAATGAAGATATTGTACAAGAATGAGAATCTGGGGATGAACGTATTTTAAATAATTAAATATAACATCATGGTTTATTACCCATTTCTGGGCGTACCAATCTCTTTCTATTTGCAGGCTTCGGTAATGACGATATATCTATAATTGTAGTTGAAAACGTTTACTAAGCGTTACCTCACGGGCTCTCAAAGCTGCCATGGAGAACTCTTTTGTGATATGAAAATTTAATATTTAATAAATATACACTTTATCCAAAGCATGTCATACCCCACCATACCAACGAAGGGTTAAAGTAACTTGAAGTAAAAACCTAAACATAATCTTTATGTAAGAATACAACTAAAGTTGGTAAATAATTTAAATTTGGCTTTACTGTATCCTTCGATTATTTTGTGCAAAGATAGCAGTTAAACCCAGCCCTGGATTAAGAATTTTGCCACCCGTAGGCACCCAGAAAATTGCCGCCTTTCTAGAATATTAAAAGTATAGTCTTATTTCAATAGGAAGTTTGATCATACGAGCAGTAGGTTTCATTCTAGTTGCATACATTTTTTTTCGTCTACAATAAAAGCGTGAATAAAATTGCCATAGCATTTCATGTTTTTACCCATTTGCTATTTGCTTTAAAAAAAGGTGCACCTTTTTTCCTGCTTTTATTATGTTCAAAAATACCTAAAGACTTTCTGAACCCCATTTCGATAAAAATATTAACCAAAAATTATAATAGACATTTGAATATCAGAAATGGTAAAATATTATTTTTTTCAATGTTTCCACTTTTCGCTTTTGATTTACTTTTGAAGAAATATAAAAATAGTTTGAACTTTGAATAATTTAACAAATGTAAAATTAAAGATACGTTACAATTACCGACAGGGCCGGCTTAATCTTTTGCGGGGCCATGTGCAAGATTTTCATCGCGATGCCCTTGAAAATAACAAGAATGCACGAGGATCAATAAATTATAAACCGGCTTTAAAAAAAAAACGTCAGTTAATAGTATATTCTATAACTAGTATGGAATAGATAATTTCCGGAAATACTATTCCATACGAGTTTTAGACTATACTTTCTCTAACACGATTTGAAAATATATTTTTTCTACAGTCTATATACAAAGTAGCCATTTGCGTTCTCTTTTGTCAACGCAAAATGTCACTTTGCCGCTCTAGAGCGACAAAGTAGAAAAAACGCTCGCTCCTCAAATTTCTAACTATACAATGTTGAGAAATGTTACTTGGCTACATTCTTAATGGAAAAGTTTAGTCAGGAATTAATGACACTGTAGTTACATATTAGCCACTTACATAACCAAACAAAATGCCGCACTGCTGTTAAAATAAAATAGGGCATTCATTTACAAAAACTAAAGTATAAAATGCTTAGATTAGATTGAAGCAGTAGCTCAAGAAGAATGGAAAATACCGATAAGTAAAAATAAATAAAAAATAAATTTTTGTTATGGTGGAGGACCCCATTGTGGCGACTGTAGAAAAAATCTTGTGTGTGTTTCGAGCGCAAATGGACATTGTCGATTTCGAGAGAATGCCTCGCTCCTGCGTCGCGCGGCAACAACCTCTCAATCGACAATGTCCCATTTTGCGCTCTTAATACACAAATAGCTATTGTTCATCACTTCACATTTTTGCAAAAAATTATAAAATATTATTGGTATGTTATAAAACCAATAATTTTTATTTAACTTACCATGTAAAAGCCTCAAAACGCGTAAAACAAGGCGTATAATTAGATTTTGTAATAATTTCTTTTATAATTTGACAGTTAGGGCAGTTGAAGTAACAAAAGCAAAAAAAAAAAACAATGCGCCAAGCAAAGCCGGCTTGATTTTGAAAACAATTGCGTTTTCCTATGTATTTTAAATGGGTGAATTGAAAAACTAGTGGTCTGTGACTGCCTATTACGGAATATTATTCCGTAACAGTATGACAGAATGTCCTCACTCTGTGACAGTTTTCAGATACAGAATGTATGAATTTCATAGTAGTGTTAGAGAAAAAATATTTCTAATTCATATAGTTATTTTTCTATATAGGTAGTTTCGCTGAACATTAAAGACCTGTGCCATCAGATTCACAGCTTTTTGATTCTCATATAAATTTTTTTTGTTGTGACTAGCACAATACTTCTAGCCATTTTATATTAGGTTCATAAGATTTTGAGATTGAATGACCACCGCTTAGACATTTACTAGGGACGGTAAATCAAGAAGGGCGTCAAAATTTGAAAACTAAAATATATAATTATTTACAAATAGTTATTTTCATTATTGTAATCTAATTTTCTTTATTGTAATCAGTAATTTTATTGTTGTAATCAAATCTTACTTTTTAAACTAGCTATAAGATATAACTTCTGCCTTAACATTTTAAATATATTTCACTAATTAGTAGTAAATAAATATGAACTGTTTACATATCGCAGGGCCCTTTCCCTATGAAGCCTGGGGCCTAGTGCGGTTACCCTGCACCGTTCGCACCTGCCTCAAGCCGGCCCTGAAAAGGATGAAACATGAGTTCAATTATTTGGACATTTGTTGAAAATAGAGCACATGTTCCATTACCTAAGTTCACTAGATTAATAAAAAATATAAAAAACCTTACTTTATATGAATTTACCATCAGAGAATGTTTTCGTCGCTGTTTTTGACCGGCGAATATTTATTAAAACTTACATTTCAAAAAATTTGCCGCCCCCGAAAATTTGCCGCCGTAGGCAAGTGCCTACTCTGCCTATGCGTAAATCCGCCACTGGCTAAACCCCTTATGCACGACACTGTGTGGCTGGAGCATCCTTAGCACGGAGCGTGAGATGTACGTAAGTAGAGGAGGTGCAGCTGCACGGGCACGGAGACAGCGACGGAGCGACCGCCGGCCATCAGGAAGCAATGACCGCACCACGTGACCGCCAAGGTCATGGGCACCGCTAGTGCTACTATTAGACACACTCACTAACATCACAGATATATCATGCAAAAATCCGAATTACTTTCAAAACGGTGTAGTTCCAAAAAGGAAAAATAATTCCAATTCTTTGAAGATATGTTCTAATATACACTGACCGGCATGGAAAACGAGTCATTTCATTATTTAAAGAATAAATAATCACATTATCACAATTTGATGAAATGTATACTTATCGTGAACATTAGATTCGTTTCTTTCAGTCCCTTGTTTTATTATTTATTTGTCATTTTAGTGCTTTGGAAATGTCACTAAGTTCAGATACTGTATCTTCCATGGTTTGGTACTTGAAAATGAAAGAAAAGAAAAAACCATATATTTTTAATAAAATTTTATTAAAATCAAAACGTGAATTACAAGAATAGAGCAAAAGAGCACTACGACTGAATAGAAAACGACAGAAGAGATAGGGCATCCTTCTCATTTTAGAAACAAGACAATAATACTAAATTCAATTATTTTTCGATGTATTTCTATTGTAATCATAATCAGTTTATAATTGAAGAGCCAGGAGAGAAAAGATTAAAGTTTTTTTTTTCAGTACGCGAATTCTAAAGTTTGAAACCCCATGTAATGTTTTTGGAATGATGAAGTGTATTCAACCTTATATTTAGAAACTCAAATTGGACATTTTTACCTTCCGTCACCTTTAGGAAGGTATTGTCTTTGGTCAATAAAATCGATGATGAGTTTTTAATGAATAAGTACGTTTTAAGTTCCCTAGAATGCGATTTTACTATTTTTACGATGATGTCTCTATGTATAGGTGTATGTATGTATGTGTGTATGTGACGATTTTTTCGGACCGCATAACTTCAATACCACCTTTCCAAAAATTAAAATTTTTGCGTATTCCTTTTCTTTACGTCCATATGAAGAGCTAATTAGATCTCGGTTACAATTGGTCGACCGGAAGTACCCTAAATTGAAGATTTTAACAGTTTTTCTTGAAAAAACGGTGTTAAATTATCATTTTTTCACATTTAATGTTATTATAAATATTAAAGAATATTTTATTCTCTGTAAGATTTGATTACATTTTATACTTCATATTCAATAGATATAGAGTAATAAATTTATAAAGAAATTAAATTTCATAAAGCAGCAAGCTGTGCTATAACCATGGAAACATCTACTACATTAAGAATTCTGATTGACAAATGTCAGTAATTTTACTGGAAATATATAATCTATTACAAAAAAACTTTCTGTATGGAATTTGTACAAAATACATAGAACTGAAGGTAATGTACTGGAAATATGGAATCTTTTACAAGAAAATCTCTGTGTGGAATTTTTACAATATACACAGATCTGACCACGATCTGACGGAAGGTAATGTGCTGGCCACATCAGATTTTTTAAGATTATTATACCCACAGATGGGTCGATAATTTTTCCTGGCTGACTAGCACGAATACCCATATTTTTTAAAAAATTAAATGTTATGCTAGTTTTAGAAAAAAAAACAATATTAGATTAAACAGAAGCGATTATTTGAAGAAATTAGATATAGATGGAGTAATGATGCAAGGTAAGCTTGAGCATGTTCATTGCAGTGTGTCGAAATTAAAAAACTCCATCTAAATTTCAATTAGACAGTACAGGATGGACACAAATCAAAATTATAAATAAGAAAGTACAAAGATTATTTTTTTTATTATTTTACTAAAAACAAGAGTAGTAGAGTAGTGGGCATCCTTCATATTAAAGAAAATAGTTTTTGTATAAAATAATAATAATAATAATAATAATAATAATAATAATAATAATAATAATAATAATAATAATAATAATAATAATAATAAATAAAAATATTAATAATAAGATAAAATATAATTAAAAATAAACAAGAAAATACAAAACTATTCTTTTAATATGAAAGATGCCTATTACTTGTTTTTAATTTTGATTTATGTTCACCCTGTACTGCATAATAAAATAGTAGTAAATAATAATAAAAATAAATTAGTTTTTGTAATTTCTAATTTTTAATTTTGATTGGTGGACATAACGGTGTACTGCATAATAAATTAATAAAATATAAACAAAATATTGTATTTTCTTATTTGTAATTTCGATTTATGTCCACCCTGTACTGATTATTAAAATTTAGATAGAGTTTTGTTAATTTTGCAGAAGCTAAAGTTTTTTTTTATAAAAATAACATTTTTGACTAAAATTAAATAAAAAAACTTTTTCTTCTTCAGAATCTAAGGCGTGGACACACTATGTATGTGTATATCTACTCGTACCTGAAAGCGGCATTTATTTACAAAATCATCGATGCTAATTTGTACGAGTACAACTCCACTGTGACGCGAATGGATAATTTTTTCTACCAATTGGAAATAAATACAAATTCATAGAAATTAATACAATTTTAAAGATTGTTCATTAGTAACTATGTCAAACTTCGTCTGTCATTTATA